>KN549601.1:2760-14125 GCA_000797555.1 Oesophagostomum dentatum | reverse complement strand
TTTTTAAAACAATAAGGTCTAAAGAATAAAAGCCTACATTAAAAGACTGTTAACCTAAGTAACTACCTAAGTATTACTAGTTAAAGTTACTAGAACTCACCATTCTGCAGGAGTGTTAGCAGTTGAGAGTGAGTCGAGACAAGGGAGGCTGGAATCCCTGGTTACACCGAGGCTGGCTCTCCGGGGCTATTTTAGCTGTGAATCTCAACAACTTTACAGCATGGCCACGCCCTCCGACGCCTACGGTCCCGAAACGCGCGCGACGGCATACGACTCGGCATTCAGCGTTTTGCAACGTGATCCATTCGGTCGAGTGTGGGCCGACTGCCCGGGTGGTCGCTCTCTGCTCTCTGCTCTTAGCGCACTATTTCCAGCTTTCAGAATTTTTCTAACCTTTACAACAGCTTCCTTTAAACCGCCATTTGCACCAAACAAAACAGTTAATCAATAAGAGTTTGGTGAAAAAGCTGTTGAGAACATGCTCTGTACTTTATCAATCACATCATTCTAACTCCGCCCCACATTTTTTGTCACTGTTACGACATTGAGGAATGAGGAAAGTATACCGATGCATAATGACAAAAAGGCGGAGATTTTCGGAAAATTGTTTGATTTCGAAGAAGATGAGGCGAATTATGATGTGTTATTTTAGTAGATGTAGATCTATAGTAGAATAGTGATTTACTGAGACTCTACAACGCTGGAATCAATCACTCTCGTTGTTTTTGTTTACGTTACTCGAGTAGGTTTAACTTCGGCAGATCACCGGCCCAGCATTCCAGTCGTCCCGGTCCAGTTCCTGGGTTTGGTCACCAAATTTCTGAGCTCCTCTTTTATGTGCAAATCGTACACATTCTCTTTTTGAAAGGTTTTACGCTAAAAATGGATATCTTTTTTGAAAGTAGCTTAGTTTTAAGAGCTAGTATATACCGTAGCACCATCCTTCCAGTGGATCTATAGAAGGGCTTGAGCTGTCATTATATTCTCTTGGCTTTATGCTCAATTAATGAAGAGTGTTCAGGAGTTAGTATATTATCATGTAGGAGCTTTTAGCTGGGAAACTTCTAGCTCACTCTCTGAGTGTTTTTTAGCCCAATTTGCTCAAAGATATAATAATTATAATCACATAATCATACGTAGATACTAAGCGACATGTCGAAAGCAGTAAGAATATTATTTGATGTACTTTTGGCTATATCCTAGATACCTCATAGATAATACCAGATTCTTCATCCAGTGCAGTACTGTACTGTACCAGCTATTGTTTTAGCCTTAATTTACAGAGTAGTAGCCTCAGCACCGCTTCCGCATATTTTCTCCGCAGAAGATTAATATCAGCCACTTGCTTGCTGCCTAGCTGGTCTTTAATAAACAAATTCTAAGAACTTTCGAGTCATGCAGCACAGCTCAAAACGTCGACATTCTGAACGTTTCTTTGGAAAAAAAACATGAACGAATTTACTTCGCTCGACATTTACGGTGAACTTGTATTTCTGCTTAGACGAGCTGTTCTTGAGATGCAAAAATTTGTCTATTGCAGTAGACAAAAGTGGCAGGAAAAAGCCTTTTTGTGGACTCAAGTTTTCGCTGACTTTTAGCGGAAAGCGCATGCTTTTTCATGACCAGCAGAACTGACTGCTGGGAAGAACTGACTGCTGGGAAAAATTCAAGTTCTAGCAAGAATTCAGTCCTTTTTGATAGACTGAAGATTTTTGATAAGCTCTTGAAAACCTTGACAACGCGAGCTCTTCGTGTAGATCTCTTTTTTCTCTGTAGAATGCTTTTTAAGACCTATCTGCTTAGGTGTTGTAGTAGAGAAGATTTTACTATAGTCTTTCTGCTTTCGAGAGCCTTTGCCGAATCGTTTCGCTCGTCAAGGAGCCGAGCAGCTGAAGCCACTTAGCATAGTTCTGAGGGCATGCTCGGTCGTACATAGGACGGAGTTCGGTTGTGTGCCGCCGTGGATTCCGTATGTTTGCGGATTCCGGTTATCTCAGCGGGCAAAAATTGGAGAGTGTTACAGCGTACGCGCCGCGCAAGCCCCTCCGATAGCTCAGAGCTCTCTCTCAGCTCACCTCCAGATCAGCCCACATTGATTTGCTCCCACAAATCTGTTCACTATAGCTTCACGGAGCATCCGCTAGTGGTCTCATCGGACGTCGCTCTCGTTTCCTGAAGTTTTTCGCTTGCTAACCCTTCCACTTCCTTATTATGTACTTTTTCAGGCTCTCTCTCGCTTGGTAGAAACCGCACAATCCAAAATGGTTAGTTGGCCCAGAAGACATCCCTGCAAGCAATAATTCAGAACTTGACGTTCTATGATTTCAGTCGAAGGCCGCCAAGAAGAAGTCAAGCAAGAAGGCCAGATCCGGATCCGAGGCAGCTCAATTCGACCAGAAGACCATCAATGAGTTCAAGGAAGCCTTCGGCATTATGGACCAGAACAAAGACGGAATCATCGATAAGGTATGGACAGGAGACAAAACCACATAGTTGAGAAACTACATTCTATCCTTGTTCAGGGTGATCTCAAGGACTTGTACGCTATGATGGGACAGATCGCTTCCGAGAAGCAAATCGAGGATATGATCAAGGAAGCCCCTGGACCGATCAACTTCACCGTCTTTTTGACCCTGTTCGGAGAGCGATTGACAGGTAGGACTGCGGAAATCAAGTGTGACCTTACAGAGGAGGATTTCTTGTATTTAGGAACCGATCCCGAAGCCACTATTGTCGGTGCATTCGCTATGTTCGACAAGAAGGATTGCGGAAAGCTGAAGGAGGAAGAATTGATAAAGATCCTCCAAAATAAGCGAGGAGAGCCCCTTGACGACGACGAGGTTAAGGCTATGTACAAGGTGAGGAAAATGGCATAAGAGACGAATTTTGTTTTTGTATGTAGAACCATAGTTCGATTTTAAAAAATCTTCTTTTCAGGGTAAGCCACCAATTGAGAACGGTGAAGTTGATTACAAGGCATTCGCTCACCTCATCACCACTGGTGCTCAAGACGAACTCGCAGCTGCATAAATTCTCGTTTCCGTCGAAGAAAGAATCACTACAATGCCAGTCTAAACCTCACAATCAAAAATCGTCATAGATTATGAGTCCGATTCGCATTCAGCAAAGCTCGCCGTTGCATAATAAAGTTGATTGTTTCGTTTGCGGAAATAAACTGTATAGTATACATCGTGATTTAATAATACAAATTCATCTAGTTAGAGTTCTACTCTCACCTCGATTCACACACTTCTGACCTATATCTCTTGCTTTCGTTTTTTTGTCATTTTATTGAAGAAGAGCAAAGTAAAAAATAAAGATTGGTCTCATTCACGTTTCGTTGAATCAAGATCACTCTCAGCGAGATAGATCCGAATCCATGAGCAATGGAGAAGACGCTATAGAGAAAAAATTACGAGGAAAATCCATAGAAAAGAAATTTGCAGTACAACTGCATATAGAGTTAGTGGGTTATAGGTCACATTCGGTCGAATCCTCACAGGAGGGAATAGGGTGACGTCCTCAAAATGCCTGTTGTTTTCGGAAGTTGGTTGATAGCTACAAATTTTAAGAAATATGTACACATACTTGGCTCGTGGTTCTGTAAATAGTCAAGCAAGTAAGTGCCCTTGATAAACTGGAACAGTATGTCTTGGATTATCGAGATGGTGTTACTACAGACGTGCGAACGCCTGGAAAAGAAGGCCTGAAACCCCGGCTGCTAAAATTTGTTGCAAAAAGACAAGACGTGTTCCTAATCCATGGTGTCAGCATTCTCTCAGCACTTCCGCTTTAAGTTCTCTTAAAATTTAAAAAAAAACTACTTGTAAAAAAACTTTACTTGTCTTAGTTGCAGGTCCTTCACCAGGTCACGGAATAACAACAACTAATTTTTATCGAAGCCTCTTGCGCAGGTAGAATATGAATAAATAATATGAGCAAGAAAAATATAGAGGTAGGAACTTGTAGATAAGGTAGCAGAATTTCTGCAAAACTTAGCAGTAGCCATGAGCATAACTGCGCTCAAACATTTGTAAAATAGCCGATTTTGAAAGTATTCGGACTTTCGCTAGCCAGCAGAGCATCAGAGACTTTGCCTCTATGAAAACGAGAATTTTCAACATTAGTTTTCAAGAATTTTGCAGAGCTAGCGAAAAGTAAAGAAAGTCAAACGGGGATTGTGCAGGGATTTACCCATCGACATAGCTTCTATAAAAGTAGATAGTTTCTTTGAAAGGTCATGTTATCTCCAAGTATCATCAATAATCTTCATCGGATTAGCGGTATTGTCATAGCGCAGTGGTTAACGGCTCCGATCACGAGGGGAGCGTCCGTACCAGTGCTCTAGGTTCGAGTCCTGAGTGAGGTGGATGTTTTGCGCACCATGTAGGCAGTGGCTAACGCAGAGTTGGCGACGAAAGTTCCCAACTTGCCGGCACAGGTCCCAACATGGTGGCGCTAACTTCTCACCTAGATTACTAAAACCACTGAATTCAACAAAAAAGGCCCAGTTAGCTAGGGGTCCCAGTCAACTCTAGCGAACCTAGCAGTAGCTCTTCGTAAAATAAGATGTAACAGTGTGCATATGGCTACTAGGGGGATGAAAATTTCTTAGCACATCAGCGAAAAATCTAATTATTGTGGTATTTATTGCTTACTGCTGGGAAAAGATTATGTAAATTTCAAAACTACATGGTCTTTTATGGTGTAAGAGTAGGATACTCGTCTCAAGTGAGGTTTCGCTCGAACCTAAACCTGTAATTGCACGGTCTAGCAGTTAAAATACAATATATTGCAGGCTAAGAATATGTACTATAATTTCAAATTTGGTTTGGCGCCAAATCATGTACTCGTTTCATTTCTTCTGTAGTTTTTTTTTAACCAGTACCCATATGAAAAAGGATTTCCGTTTTGAGTTGTCGTCTTTGCAGTTGATTGTTTATGTTCGCTTCTTGACGACACACCACAAGCTGTTTCTATGTATTTACTATGATGTGAAGGAGCAACGCGTCAATTCGTAGATCTAAGAATCGCTTATTTTTTTTTCTGATGTAGAAAGCTGAATTTTAACGGTAAAATGCAAGCTTTCTACAAGTTGCTTGTAATTTCGGGTATAAGAGCCATGAATATTTGAAAATTTGTTCAAAATCTTCCAATAAAAAATCCTAAAATTCGAAGAGCTTTGTCTGCTTGAAGTCAGCAGTCCCAGAGATCCGCTGCTTAAACTCTCAAAGCATATAATCACATGACAAATGTACTCCTGTGCACTTTGCACAAGCTGAATTACTCGCTTATTCGACTCTTTCACTTGTGCTTACGTGGCATCATTTCCGATGAAAAATCTGGCGATTTTTGCGTTTTAGGTTTCTTTAGAAGTACTTTTATATCCCTCGAGAAGTTCTCCTAAAATTTTCAAAAATGTCGCTTTTTCGATGTCTCAGTAAGCTCATACCGATTTTTAAAAAATTTCTATCGGTCCATCAAGCTTTCCCTTCCACTTTTGGGTTTCATAGAATGGTTTACTGAAAAAGTCGACAGTACCGTGATAATTTTCTCATTACTGGCTCAGATACCTTTTTACTGAGCAGGACATACATGGATCATGCCAGTAAAAAAAACGACCATTTTTAAGGAAATACTCCTCTGGACTGGAATCAAATAGGCTTTCCATGAATTGGCAGTTTTCATGTTCACTATAGGTATTATGAGGTGCTCTACAATTTTATTGTTACCCTAGGGTTAACATACAAAGTTAAAGATAGAGATAACTTCGCGGTAACATTCTGGACTTGGATTCCTTGATTTGACTAACCAAAGTAGGCAGTATTGTTTAGAATGAAGCATTGATTTAAAGGATTGCTTATCAGATAAAAACAGTGGACGATTAGGAAGTCAATATTTATTTCAGTCATTCTTAGTGAGATTGCTGCTCTAACGTCAGCCCTGATTGGCTAAAGAGCTGCGCCGCGGAGCAACTGTCCAATCATAGAGCGGAGATGGCAGTCCGTACTGGGACCATATAGAGGCCACCTGTTCTCGTGGCACTATTCATTAGAGACTTTGTGCGTTACACGGCGAACAGGTGATTCACATTCTGGGAATGTCCCCTCCCGTTTTCATGCCGAAAATGACATGTTTTCGATAGGAAACATGCAGCAGTCATATTAAATGACACGCTGCAGTTCATTACGAATCCAACATCAGCAGTCTGCACATAAGGCAGTCATCTTTCCACTCAGTTTTTCAATACAAGGTTCACATATGGAAACAAGCCCAATCTCCTCGAAAATGCCAACGATTTACCTAACTGAAATATTTCTGGAAAAGAAACTGTCGCCTTGAGCGCCAAGGTACCAAAAACTTTTCTAAAAGAATAACGTTGACACAAATATAACCCCTCCTTATCAATCGGAATCGCGTCGTTTTATCGGATACGATGCACCAAGCGACTACTGCGCACGCTTGCTGTTCCGAGCTACCGTCGTTGCATAAAAACAACTGAAAATTCGCATGTTTTATGAGTAGCAGGAATGCTGTGGTTATGATTTTTATGTAATTTCTTATAGAAGAGGGTTTATTAAACAATTTACACTTGAAGTACATATTAGGAAGAAGTAATGCAAGTCATTTTCACTTAATATCGATGTCTGTAGTTCTACGAAGAATTTGCATCCGTTTTTTTTGTTTTTGCCAAGTTTTGTGCGGATTTTTATTGGCTTTTCGTCTGCTTTTTAGCTTACGCTCTATATTTTCTTCTTTATTATTTAACGTTTTGCTGGTTTTTTTTCCATTCGGTAAAAGTTTACCATGGATTTTGTCCTAGCAGCTAGCTGTGATGTAAATGCTGATTACTGACATCGTTAATCCTCGTTAATTATTCTTCGAAAACTTTCTTCTGGTGTTATCAGTCATATTAAATGTCACGAAGCAATTATCACATATTTATATGTTATACATCGTTGAAATATCAATCCTTGTGAGCATTCTAGAAAGAGTTCACAGAGATTAGCTAATTTCTTTCCTACTTATTCACCTGGCTTGCTTTGAGCTTCTGATCTATCGTTTTCATTATTTATTCAGCCAGGAAATACTTTCGTTTGAAAGTGAAATAACGAATTTCAGTCCATGGACACCGACGACATTGATAACATGCTCATTCGTCAGCTGTCCTGTTTGGGCACCAGTGACAAGGAGGTGAACTCTTGCTCTCTTCATCTTCTTTTTCTTTGCGGATTGTGCTTTTTGTCATTGCAGTTATTATTTTTACAATTATACACTTACTACGGCCGTTACTGAGGCTTTTTTCTCATTTAAGGTCTTGGTAAAGCAGTTTCAAAGTATTCTTGGAGATGTGTCGCTGTCCCCTGAATTATGCGCCTTTTTCCTGGATATGTCTAACTGGTGAGTTTATTTAATTTGAAGTATAGTTATATATATATATTTTTTGATGCTGTCTTTTTGCTTCTTCTTTCTTTAGTATTTCACACGGATTATCAAATTCCACGTTCTTTCGCGTGACAGGTTTATTAGATGGAACTTTTCTTCCTGACTTCTGTGGCCTGGTCTTTCGACTGATTCTTCTTCATCTAGAACGCAGAAGAAAACTGTGAATCGTTTTCAGGCCTCTCAAGACGACGAATTAGTCGAAACATCAGGCCATAGAAGCAGAAGTAAATGTTCCATCTAACAAACTTGTCAGGCAGAAGAAAAATTTGAAGAATTATACGGATTATGTTAGAAGTCGTCCAACTTAGCATTTTTAGCGCTGATTTTTCCTAGCCTGACCATTTAAAGTATTTGTTTGATATTCTGAAAAACTCGTTTCCATAACACGTTTGGAAATTTGCACGGTTTTTTTCTCTTTACTTCTGAGTTGCCTTTTTGACTAAATTCACTCACGCACCCTCCCCTTCCCCACCCCCATTCCCAAAAATTTCATTTCACGCATGCCGATTTAAAAATATGAGCCAGTAGATACATCATTTGAGAGAAGGTTCTTTCAAGAAAGGTTTATCAGAAACTACCCACGGTTACCACACAGAAAACCTTTTAATTGCAAAATTTGGGTTAATTCGTTGCTATTCGCGCTAGTTAAAGCACTTTTTTCAGGAATCTCCAAGATGCCGTAGGTGCATATTATGATCATGGCCACACCAATAACGTTAATGAAATTGGTGTCGATTTGCCTTTACTTAATATGCAACTCGTAAGGGATGTAACCATTGGTGAGGTAAGTAGTGACCGCTTATTCTTTTTTTTACTGTGAATGCTTGAACTTTTCTGTGGCATTTTTAAGCCTATTATGGTAGTACGTTTTAAAAGTTAACTTTTTTGAATACATATTCTTTTACTTTAGTAGTATGAATTATGAAAAGTGCTAACTTCATGATTTTCGTTTTGTGTTTCCTCGGTTCTGTTTCGAACCTTTTTAAAACTATTTCTAGAACGCATTCAAGGTCGCACTGGCCCGATGAGGGCAGTGTGTATGTTACTCTTTGAACTTTTTTGATAGAATTGATACTAGGGAAGGTGAGTCATAAATGAAATGCGTTCCGAATAATATTTTGTTGTGATTTCATTTTAAATTTAAGATTTAAATCACGTTCGTTTACTCCGTATTTCATGGCAAGTAGTTAACCATAAAACGTCGCCGGTTCACATCTGTTTGCTTCAACATAATTTTAACAGAACACGGCTAATATTTTTTCTCAAAAGTGATAAGTTTTTGAGTAACATGGTAAATTTAATCTTCAGGGTGAATCTGTGCCTCCAAAAACGCGCTTTATCAAATCTTGGCGGGTGAAAAACAACGGCGGAGTTCACTGGCCTCAAGGAACAGCTTTATGTTTTGTAGACGGTAGGTAACTTAGCGTAACCATCTTTAAATATACATGTATAAATTTTTCTTTTCGCGATTCAGGAACTCCACTTTCATGTGAGCGACGAGTTCCAGTGGCTTGTCTTGGACCTGGCGGTGAAGCAGAATTGAATGTGGAAATGATTAGCCCTTCAGCACCGGGAATTTATCAAAGTCGTTGGCAATTGAACACTCCACAGAGCGTCCCATTTGGTGGTATGTTCTTCGAGTTTTTTAAAGGCATTCTTATCGCCGTTCCTTTCATGAGTGGTTCTATTTAAAATCATATTTTCTTCCTGAGAGCTATGCGGTTAAGTAATTAACGCGTACCTCATGTGCTGTGGAAAGGTTATAGTGGAGGTACACCAGGAAACTGTTCTGTTTATGAATCTATGAGTTTTGTTGTTGTTGTTGTTGTTGAGTTCTGTTTATGAGTTTCATGGTGGAGTATCGATCGTTCTAGTCTATGGACAAACAAAAATAATCAGCTGATCGGCGTTTCTTCGCTGATTCAAGTCAAGCATTCCATAGTTACATTACATATACCATCCACAGCAATTTTATGAAAAGCTATAAAGACGGAAACCTTGGTACAGACCAGATGCAAGGGTAAAGTTTAGCAAAGACGACAAACTAGCCGGCCTAAATCTGACATCTGCCATTAGTTTTTTTAAACATTGTTAAGTTCTAGCTTCAATTTTCAGATATTATGCTTATGAAAGAACTTTTTAAAATACTTTTCATGTTCCAGAATATCAGTCAGTTCGATGGTTTTCAGAATTGTTAAGAGGTTTGGCCAGCAGTCCAGTCTTTTTTTTTTCGTCCGACCACGATTGGGTTGGATGTTACGGAAACAGCTGATACTGTGAAATTTTGCGGCATCACACAATTTGCTCTAATTTCTTTATTGTTTTTGCATAGGTTTATATATCAGATCGGCTATGTTGCACACAATCCATCGAGTATATTATAAGATTACAGAGCATTTTTTTTTTTTTGTGCGACGGCACACTACGCTGCCTCTCGCGTCGCTCAATACTTCATCGCGGCTAGGTATCCCTTGCGATTTTCCCTAAGTTCCAAGAAACTTGAACTTCCTGAAACTTAGGAAAAGTGGGGACCTACACGAAAACTAGTTTTGGGAAAGGCTTTGCTGAACTGTAGCAAATTTCACCTTTGACGATGAATTCGCTTGCCTGCAGTGGGTTGTCTTCTGTGGTTTCACAGGGCGTTCCACGGTTTTACGCCTACTTCGCAATATAGTACTCCGGCCACTGCTGCCCATTTCAATGTTTTTTGGACCTAAAGCAATTTCCAGCTTTTTCTGTAACGTTTCTTTTTAATTGAAACAAACTTGCGAGTATATCGGGTTCATATGCTTGAGAAAACATCTGGGAGATAGCTGACTAGCCATTTGGGGTTGGGGAGACAAAAATTGCAGGACGAGCATTTTCCTTGAGTCTGACAAAATCTGAGCTCTTTATATACGAAAAAAGGTTTTTTAGATATGAATTCCGATAACTTTTAGGTACCTTCACGTAAAATGTAAAGACAAATATTTGCAGCGAAATCACCCATTTTATAGGGTATCGTCGATTTCCCCGATATCACAAGTGGTTTCATTTCAAAAACCATTCCAAATTGTCATAGGTAGGTCAGAAACGCAGCGGAAGTGACGTCAGACGCATGGGAATGACGTCTAATAAAAATATGGTACGTGATCACAGTAACTGCGAAGCTGAGGAAATCGGTAGCATCCGAACTCGTCCACGCCTAATTTTTCGCATACGCACGCAGTTCCTCCCTCTTGTTCCTGCTTAGTCAAAAACACTATGGTTGGACAGACCAAAAAATCTACTACTATAAGACAGTTTTTCTTTTTGTTTCTATTTTCTTTTCGCCTGCAGAATTTCATGTCAAAAATGGGGATTCGGACGAGTTCAGAAGTAATCAGGGAAATCGACGATAAAGCGCGATAGCACAGATGAGCGTTTCCAAACCTACATGGGAACACTAGACGGGTAGTATATTCTTTTTATGTATCGCGTTTGAGAGGAATCTCCATTTCCTCACGAGGTTAGAAATCACGTAGAGGACTGAGCAAAGACTACCGCAATAAGCGCTGTTTGTTGGCGCTAGATGACCTGCGATGTTTGCAAAATCCTCACGTCTAACCACTAGAAATTGTTACCCACTTGAATCTTCTCAGTCATTTTTCGAAAAGGCAAATTTTTAAATCATTTCAAAAATAAAGCTCATATTCCTGTCTACAGTGATTTTCTAGTGGTATCGTATGTTATAGAAGCGATCTGGTGCATTATCGCTGTGGACAGTGATGGAATTTTGGATATCACGCAACAGCTAGCAAGCGCTCCTCTTGGTCGACCCAACTCACCTACTAGCTATAACCCATTCCTGACCTCGTCTCCCATACATTCGGTATGTTTTGAGGCTTTTCTTTTTCTTATTTCTTACTCGTTTTCCCCATTTTTCTGCGGTTGAGCAAAG
>KN549600.1:63329-74963 GCA_000797555.1 Oesophagostomum dentatum | reverse complement strand
GACAGTAGCCCGGCCTGCAGATTCCGAAAACACACCCCAAGGACCGGAAAGTTCGCGAAAGCCCCAATTTTCGCTACCTTTGTTCTGGTAGCGACGCCATAGCTTGGAGAGATCGCCCTCGATTGAACTGGTAGATAACTCTACCAAATAGGTAGCCTTCTTACCTATGCAAGCGCTGCTTGCCTATTTTACCCACTCCTAGGGGAAAATCTTTGCAACTGGGATAAGAGTGCAACGATACTCGTCGAGAAGCATGATGCTCTCTCCAGCGAATTCAGCTTCGATGCATATCGACCCGCATGCTGGCGCAGATATCCGCCGCTATGATTCGTCGATATTGGATCGACACGCATCGACACTGAAGTCGTCGGCAAGCGCGAACTCATAGCTGCTATCGAGAAGTACCAAGGCAACCTAATTTTTGCGCATTTTTATTTGGCTGTGGGTTAACTGGTTCCATTTGGTTTGTACATCATATAAACGTTATTAGACTTAATACGTAGTCAAAAGATAAGAACCAAGGAAAAGGATAATTTTTAAACAATACGTAGGATTAAACTGCTTTCTGCAGCAGAATGAGCTCTAAACGCTATTAGATTACTTCATCGCAGATCTCCTTCACCGGCTTCCTCGCGAATGTTCTGGTAGTAGCCTCCTCCCAACGTCTTCAGTCAATGCAGAACTCTTTCGGACGTCTACTTACAAGCCAAGCAACCGGTGAAACTGTGTTCTGCTTCATATTCGCCTTCTACTTCTCGCCCACGGTGTTTCTGTAAGCACACAAATTCTGAAGCCTCATAAAACATAAGGGTCCCTAATTACCTTTTAGGAATATCGACCCCATGAAGATGATCTCACGACATTTTGGCTTAATACTCTTGATCTGCTATGACATCTGTATTTTCTCCCATTTGTTCATAGCCCTAAACAGGCTTTGCGCTATTTGCATGCCCCTTCGTTATACTAAACTATTTAGGTAAGTGAAAAAATTTACTGCTTAAAGTGTTCTTTAAAAATACCCTTTTTTGCAGTAACTCCAACACAAAACTGATGATGCTCGCTTCATGGATAATACCACTTCTCCTATGTTCTCTTCTCTATGTCTACTGTAGGTGAAACGCTTTTTAAAACTTTGGCTTTGTCTAGTTTAAAGATTATTTTCAGATGACTGTGGATTGATCTACGAGGACAGCATATACGCATTTGTTTGGGTCCCCTCCAACGTAAGCGTAGTTCAGGCTTTTTACAAAATTTAGGAAAATAAAGAATCAATACAAATTACTTGCGCGAAGTAAGGCACATGATGGAACGCTGCACTGTCCAAGCTTCCCAAATTATGCTGATCCCGTTTTAATTATTTGGACACGCGGTGCGTCAATTCACGCTTATTGCCCCGCCCACCTTCCTCGCTCTATTCACCCAAAAATAGTACACCTAATGGCCTTTTTTTCTTAATTTTTAGTTAACAATAGTAAATATTCTATTTCAGGACTGCAAATTTATTTCTTGGGACATATGTTTCCGGAAAGACGTCTGCATCGTGTCCATTATTGCCATTGCTGATATAACAACAATAATAAAAGTGCATATAACAAACAAACAGGTGAGAAAATTCGTATTTTTTAAACTATCTCAAAATTAGTTCCTTTTTTAGATCCATAAAAGTGGCCAACGAGACACAGATCGACGTCGTAAAAAAGAAATTAATTTCCTAAAGCAGGTAGGCGATTCCGATACAGACCCCTTTCAAAGTTCCAGTTTCTCTAATCCATGAAAAACCTTTGCATTTTTTGCGGAAAATGAAGTAAACAAAGGACCATAGAAGAAAAAAGGACGTCATTTCGTCGGAATTTATTTCAGGCCGTTCTTCAAGGCATAGTATTTGCCTTTGAACTCTACACATACTTCATCCTTGCTTGGCATTTTCAAAATAAATGGATTATTTTTGCACTGACTAGTGTAACATGGACTTGCACGCACTCTAGTGACGCGTAAGTTTCTAATGGCTTCCGGAATAATTCTTAATTGCAGCTATTTTTTATTTCCAGGTTAATTATCATAGCTCTCAACTCCGAATTCCGGAAACTTATTACAGTAGTTAAACGACCTTTCCGTAAGTCTAGAGTTATTTATATTTCTACTTGACATTATTCTGCAAAATACAATATTTTCGTGGGCTAAATCCAGTAACGTGGGCTGGGCCAGGCACTAATACGTGTCCAAACCGGTCAGAGCAGCGAGCTTCAGCTTAATTTCCGTCAATCTGGACGCCTACGGGATCCTGGCCCCGCCTAATCCACTGCTTCAAAGTACTTCCTCCTTCGCCTCTTCGAAGGAGGAAGCACTATGGGGCAAACACACGACCTTTCGTTTTTACCGCATGAATGCTTTTACCCGCCCTAAGCAGAGGTTATTCGATAATTTTATGAAGTAAATTTGAGATAAAAATTATAATTTTTGAAAAAATAGTACTGTAGAAATTTTATTGTTAGGTGTGGACAACTTGAGCAGCCAAACTCGCACGAAAACGTTTCAAAAGCTCGAGGATACCAGATCAATCCGATCAAATCAGGAGCGATGCTGACCACCTCTGAAACAGATTACGCTATACGAGGACTCGCGTGACTACGTGAAGGAATGGCAGTTCGGATTTCTAATTTTGCAGTACAGAAAATACTGTACATCGTCGTTACCACATATTATTCATCGAGAATAAAATTTCGATATTCTAGTGTTTTTCCAGAAAATTCGAGAAAGGGCTGTAATAGAGAAAGCCTGCCAATAACAAAACAGCTCTCATGTGTATGCAAGTATGTACGCAAAAAATCGGACGATAGGCCGATCCCTACCATACCCCGCACTACTGATTTTTATTTATTAATTGTGCAATACTACACTAAAGTACCGGATTCATTGCACCATCCGTCATATTTTGGTTGCAATGGACGTAGTAAAGAGAAAATGTCCTATACTTAGGACTACAAGCTTATGTAACGCAGGAATTTCGCCCTGCCACAACGAACTTCTGTGGATCAGCTCTGGAGGAGCAATGAGAAGAGAAAGATGGTTTCTTCCATGGATGATGCCTTTAATTCGCGTTCGAAACGAACAAACTCATTACTGAACCCGCCGTAACTAATTTCTGAAGTGATAGCTCTACATTCGTCATTAAGCATTGTCTACCAACATCAAAAAGAATGTTAGCTGAAGCAGAAATTTGCAGGCGTTACCGTTATGTGACTTTTTTGCGTTAATGATTGCCATGTTTTCGTGCAAGGACTGCGAACTAACATGTAGCAACAATGAGAGCGAAAACTGTAAAATCCGCATATAACTAGGCAAGCGTGTGAAATTTCTCTTCTGTTGCACACCGCTGGAACCCACGCTAACACCTCAAAAGGCTCGTGCTCGAACAATTGATAGATATATTCAGCAGCGTTCATTAGCGGAAAAATAATCCTATAGCTAGCAATAAGGTGAGGCTTCCGGAAACGGAATATATCCGCTTTATCAGATCAGAACAAGACTGGAAAAGCATTCAAAAAAAGCCAGACAATCGTACCCATCAAAAACTCATAACAGTAACGAAACCAGTGACCAGTGCTAAATTCGCAGCTGAGTTTTAAACTTAGCGAACAAAGAAGGCAGTGCGAGCGAAATTTTGACATGGAATGGTCGAAAACTCCAAGCGAGTAGGAGTTTCAAATACGTTACTTCTTTGTTTAAGGTAAAACCTGCTAAACAGCACAGAACACGCTGAAAACGCTACAAGAGTTCTAAATTTCTCGGTTCAAAAGTTGTTCCTGACCGAGAAAGTCGTCCCTAAAGACTCGTCCGCAATTTCATGGGCGAGTTTACTACTTCGTCGCGCGCTTTCTGTTGACATTCCTTACAATTTTAAGTGCGAGGACATGGAGGAGTCTTCCCATACGACTCATAAATGAAACTCTTATTATACATACGGTTGCGTTAGGACCTTATAATTGATTTATATAACTAAGTTTTCACACTATCTAGTTTCGGGGCTTAAACTAGACCAGTAGTGTGATCTCTTTGGCGCCCCTCATCAGTACATAGTTTCCAAAGGAACTGCCAAAACACTTAGTAAGTATTATGAGATTATTTCTAAATGCAACGCTATTGGTAGTATGAAAGGAACAATAGCTATAACGAGACAGCAAACAAATGTATGAAGTACTGATGTCACTGTGATGCAGACCTACTTATACCGAATATTTTCGCGCCTTCTTTGACCCAATTATCTCCACATAATTATGCACGAGTGCATAGCTACTCCTTAACCAATCCGACACTTCATGTATTAACGATAGATAAACTGCATTGTCTAGACCATATTTCCTAGAATAAAAGGTCAATCCCTAAGAATATGACATGGAGTTCTAACTATCTCAGGCGCCTCCCATTCGTTATTTAAGCTTATTACACACAATTCAATAATTCTGTTTTTAAAACTAACATATTCTAATATGTATAGGTATGTTCGAAGAGTATTGGGTATTGACGTTAAAGTGATATCTGTCTGTTTCATTACACAAGCTATAAACTATATTTTCATTTCTGATTGTTGAGTTGTTTGTAGTGCTGAGATCTAAAAAGTTGTTTACTGTATTACATATTACTACTTAGTACTTACTGTGTTACTAATGTTAGTCTTCTCAATAGTTAAACTAGGATGATAAATATCCTTTACTTTCAAATTATGTTCAGCGGTTATGCAGTGAATTTCGTGATTATATGACACCCCTATTTTCACGCAATAAGTTTTTACCTTGGCATTCTAGCCATTTGCCGATATTTTTGTCTTTAATTAGCATACAAAATGACCCCAGGTGCACATTTCTGTGCATGTAGCACATATAGTATACTTTTGACGATTTTTTTGAAAATTTTTCGTCTGTCTCATAACTATATGACACTTTCAAGAAATTAGTGTTTCTATCAAAAGAAAAGCTGAAGCTAAGGCATATCTTTATGAGAGTGGGTGACCAGTATCTTTGATTGCTTTTTTTCACCTGACTGCTCATTCACCTATGCCTACAGCACGATATAGGACAATTTTCTGAAAAAGCGGTCAAACGCGTAAAAAAGGAAATATTCTTGACCAGTAAATTTTACGATGCATCTTTATCTAAAAGAATCCGATTAAATTAATGCTCCTTTATCTTCTAAAAATGATTCCGCTTCAAAGTGGGCACTGGTCAGCTCTGGATATGCTTCCAAGGACATGCCGCGACTGTTTCCGCAGGGATGTTCACGACAACAGCAATGCTTTTCCCTATAGTACTGTTTTCGTGAAGCTGCAAAACTCCTTCAGGTGACCCATTTAAACGCTTCTATACTTTTGGTTTTTCAGGCTAATGTTTATCACAGCTTAATTGCAAGCCTTGTCGGTCCAAAGACACCCTGAAAGGGACATAGCTGGTTACCCGCTGCAATTGCCAAACCGAGCAGTGCAAGAGGTGAGGCGAGAGGCTCGCCTGTTAGAGGATCCAGTTAACATAAATAAAAATTTCGAAGAGGTTCCGGTCTATCATCGCTTCGAGCGGTGCGGCAATGACCAAGGGTTACATTGTTCTTAGGCGCCTTTGCGCTAACAAGGCTTACGTATAGACGTAACAAACGCTCGGTTGGACCGCCTGACCAGCGGAAGCTTTCAAGCCAGGTATCGAAAAGAGTCGTGTTGCCTTTGTGAAGACAGTACCACAGGGAAACACACTGCTTATCGTGAACACCCTTGCAGAAGTAGCCACCGCATGTCTTCGGAAGCATATTTAGGGCTGACCAGTGTCCATTTCGAAGCAGAATCATTTTTGGGAGACAAGACAGCATTAGTTTAGTCGGATTCTCTTAGTTAACGATGTATCGCAAAGTTTAGTAGGTAAAATATTTCCTCTTTTACGCGTTCGATCGCTTTTTCAGAAAACTGTTCTATATCATATTGTAGGCAAAGGTAGATGAGCAGTCGCCTAGAAGAGAAATCAAGAGATATTGGTCACGCACCCTCATAAAGATATGTTTTAGCTTCATCTTTTCTCTTGACAGAAAACACTATTATTTTGAAAGTGCCATATAATAATGAAACGGGCAAAATATTTTCAACAAATCGTCAAAATATGTATACTATATATGCTACATGCATAAAAATGTGCATTTGGAGCTTATTTTGTGTGCAGATTAGGATAAAAATATCGGCAAGTAGCTTGGTTGCCAAGGTAAAAACTTACTGCGTGAAAATATAATATATGAAATGCTTTGTAGTTTTTTAACAAGTGTGAGAAACCAGACGGAGAACTCATCAGCAAAACTGCGGACGAGTTTACTGGGGTATTTTCTGGGTCACGAATGACTTTTTAAGCTCGTCTTCAACACTCAACTCAGGAAGCCTGGGTGCTGCCTGTGATAGCTCATGAAGGTTCCCGTTGACGACGTCAGAATGTTATAAGGTTATAGAAGACTTCATCATGGATCACCTTTAAAGCAATGACCATGGATGCAGCACACTTGCGAAAAAAATGGATTGTTGGTTGTAACAAAGCTCTGCTTGTGCACTGGTTTCTCCTCTGGAAGCTGCAGGAAATAGTTTCAAAAAATGAGCCGATTTCCGAGTTTTTCGATGGATTTTTGATGGTAAATCTTTCGAAAAGAAAGAAAAAATATACTAGACTTTGAGTTGTAAGATCCTCTCAAACATTACTTATTGCATTTGTACAGGAATGGCACTATCATCCGAAAACCTTAGCGAAGGTGCTCGACATCTTCCTGGTTTTTCAAGAAAAAGAAATTAAACGTGGCATAACCTCGACAGATTTTTCACGCTGCAGTTTCAAAGAAAATAAAATACACCGTCGCAAGCTTAATAAATTGGATTAACTGCTGATTGTTGCAGGGCTAAGCATATTCACTTTTCTCCTTTTCTCACTGAGATTAAAAACAGGATGTCGAAATCAAAAAAACTTATGCACAGCCCTTTGGTTAAGCTGAAATTGGGTTACTGCGGTAAATGCTTTATGCTTTATCATCCTAAACTTCTAGCAGACCGCCGCCTTCGAAGTCTTGAATCCACTGGAAGCTGATGATGCATCCTACTGGAACGAAGAAGGCGAATGCTATTCAAGAATGAAATATTTAACTTTCACACTGAACTCTGTTAATTTTTTTCTAAATTGCCTGCTCAAACCATTGGTGAGTAAAGCATCCAACATATAGCAACCTTTTTTAGCGTAAACGATTAAAAACGCTCGAAACCATAAATGGGATCAAAGATAGTAGGAGTGAGACCCACTCAAAGATTATCAAATAGTCAATTGCTTTAATTTCCCCGACGGCGCATTAGCTACCTGCGTTTACAGTGTTCGGTCCGAAAATGAATGTATTACAGCATGCTGTATAATCCAGTGCGCCTTCACAAGGATTCTTTTTAAGCTATTATATTCCCAAAAACCAACATCAGGCTATGCAGCACAGACGAATAAAAAAATTGGACTCAAAGTCTTACCATCGGCGCACAGTTTTTTTTATCTTGCTTTTTGCCTTCGCATATTCAAGGGCGAAGCTAAGTTAGATCCAACCAAGATTATTAATTTGCTCTTTTTAATGAAAGGTTGAAATAAATCAGACATTGCCGTTCAAAAATAAGGAACAGCAACCTTATGTAACTGTTCAACAGCTTCTTTTATAGAGCTGCTGGGTAGTACAACACCTACCCCAATAGATTACCGGAGCGAAAAATAGCAAAATTTTTAGAGTAAGTGCAGATAAAAAGGCATGGTAACTTGAGTGCGTTACGTAAATCTTATCTTTAACCTCTTGAAGACTGCAGGCTTTCTGTGATGCACATCTTCTCACTATAGATTCCGCTACCACGTTCTTTCTAAATCAAACCCTTTCTGACAAACTAAAAGCTATGACTTCAGTTATATATTCAAGAATCTCTATTTAAGTCCAGATAAGCACCGATATGGAAGCTGCGTTGAGTGCAAAGACAGCATAAAGTGATTTTTCCTACACTATTCGAGCCTAGTGAATTGAACAAAAATCGACCACTCTGTTTATGGCGCTTTCTTCATTGTATCTAGCAGTGTTCATTTCTCAACTTCATTACATTTTTGCATGCCTCAGCGGTGAGATCAGATGTTTCTTTTCTCTTATGTAATAAAAACTGCAGCAATTAGGTGCTTCTGCTTCTACCCGTGGTTATTTCACGATGTTCTGTGTAAAGGTTCGCTTTTGATTAGCACGCTGGTTGAGCGAGAGCTATCACTATACCCACTTGTCGAATTGCCGATGGTTCTTCTATGGCTCTGTACATGAACGGGGACACTATTAACAGTATTGTTGATCAGCGCAAGGTGAGCACACAAATCCTGCGAACTAAATCATACTGCTACCTCTCTTGCGCCAGCGCCTCATCTCAGCAGTATCTGTCAAGCACTATAAATATACTTGTAAATCTTCCTTTCCTTTATATTTATGCTTTGCTGCAAATTATTGCACGTAAAATAGTATGTGCTGCAAAGATTCCCTGGCAGAATTGGCAGAATAGTAGACAAAGAACAGAAAACAGTAGCAGTAACTTCGTTAGTAAGGCCCCCGGGTATACTTTGTGCGAGGCGACCAAATCGCATCGCGCCAGGTGTACAACCTGTGGTGTATCCGTACAAAAATGGCATTTGACAACCCGACGAATGGTGTCTGTTCAATGCACGCACATCTTGGGCAGTCGCGTGCCTTTTTGTATGGATACACCTCAATTTATACACTTCACGCGCGCAATTTAGTTACGTTGCGCGAAATATACCGCAGGCCTAACGGTCACTTTGGTTCTGTAATTACACATGGCTTGGCGAATTCGCAGAACTCATAAAACCGATATATTACTCCTAAGGATCAAAACAAGCGCAGCATACTTCCACATCGACATATTACTCGATATCCGAAAGTGGTTTTACAGAAACGACCAAATCGGAAACTGACGGCACTTTGCAGCAGCAAGTACAGTGGCGCATGATCTTCGACTTTAAATGAAAGAGAAAGAAATAGATCTTTGATTAAGAATTTGGCTAGACTGCTAAAAAGCTCTAGTGCTGCCATGATGAATAGAGTTCTCCTCTCTACAACCATAGCTAATCAAACAAGGAAAATGGTAAACCGTGAAAAGTGCAAAATAGGGGAACAAATCAAGAAACGTGGTAAGTAGAACAGTACTAAATATCTTCGATAGTTTTACACTGAGTAATGTAACGTTAATGTGAGACATAGGAGTGTCACTTACTTAATAATTCCTGGTTGTAAATTCGATAATTCAATTTTTGGAAAGTTGGAGGCAAACACCGTACTACCCTTAAATAAAGTCCATTTTTCTAGAGCCTTTGATGCGACATATTTTTTCGAAGTAAACCTGGACGAAGTTACCTATACTGCATCATCCCTTACCTGAAAACATTTTGAAATTACACGTGTTAGAAGCTTGTCTGCTGAAATCACTTGAAAATCCAAAGTTAGCTTGTTGAAAATTCCTATTCATGCTGTCTGTGAACGCGTCAGTAGAGCTAATTGCAGATAAGGAATATGTAATCAAGGCATAATCAGCGATTTCATGCCGCAAAATGCTGCTGCTTGTCTAAGAGCAAACTTTTTCCAGAGTAATTTCCCACTTCAAATCCTTTATCATCCATGGTCGTCGGTTTTTTCGTATGTTAAAAATTTATCTAATCTCCACAGAAATGCTTAACTTGCCAGATCGGATGGAATGGAGTTTTCTCAATTAGTATTCGAATAAGCAAACGGTGAATAAAGAGAAGTTGCGATGTATTTCCAAGGTAGGCGTTTGGTAGGCGCTACATTTCTAAAAGGTTGCGGAACCTGTGTGGACAGTGCAGATGTACGGTTACATCTTGGAGTCGACTTGCTTGAAAGTACAGCACAAAGTATGTGCTGCAAAGATGTGCCAACAATGCGCATAAAAATGCAATCACTTTATAGACCTCTGCTCATAAGACCTCAGCTTAATGTCGCTGCTGCTTTGAGCTTCGAGAAACAAAAGCAGACCAATTAAGTCATCCTTTAATCATAAAACCGTAAATATTAACAGCTCTGGCATGCAGTTCCTAAACGCCGTTGTGACTGTAATCTCTGCGGTAAACCAATGTCGCTAACTCTTGCGCTGCTACAGACATGCAATACAGGAACACCATAACTTATCAATTAACACATAGATTCACAATTCACTTCGGCAAACTGTTATTGCCGCAACCGAAAACTAGGAGTAAAATGTCAAGAACAAAGGTGTATTTACAAAGAACGCATATTCCGTACTCTCTCCTACTACATGAACCGGATGTAAAGCACCTTGCCGATTCACAGGCTTTTTTGAAAGCTATTATATAAACATAAAGTCGTCGCTATGCTGAAAACCGATTTTTAGGCTTCTATGAATATTACACAGTTCCTACCATAATTATGACAATACTCTGTAAAAGTGGAATTAAGAAACATGTATTCAACTCCATCTGAGATTAAATCGGGAATACCTTGAAGTTCAAAACTGATTCTTGTTCTGACGCATCCTTACCTAAAATCTAAGAACAGGAACAAGGCTTCTCAGATTAAAAGCTTCCCTAATTGCATAAAAACCCAGTCAGCTCTAATTCAACCAGACCAACTCCTTGTAAACAAGTGTTAAATAGATAAGCGAAATAAGGAGACGCTAGGGAGTGGCGGATACCAAATAGTTTCCAGGAAATGTTCTAGAAAGTATCGCAGGTTTTTATTTTCTTCCTTCTTTGCCCTCCATTGGTTTCTGCCCCTTGTTCTGCGACCAACCATCACGTTCTCCTCCTTGACTCAGTTAGTCCAGCAAGCTAGCAACCCTATGCAGGCTTAAATTCCTGCTTTTCGAAAATTTTAATTCACTCATCATTAAAGGGACTGAGGAGGAGATTCATAGCTTTTTATAAAGTTTAGATAGAACTTCATTTAAAAAAAACTCTGGCTAAATCAAAACACGTTGCTAGTACAGGTGTTCAAAAACTTTGATGATCCTTCGCATACAAGTTGGCGCCAAATCTAACTTTCGCTTCAGCCGCTACATTATAGGTAAATCCCTGGTGAAGAATCGGTAGCATAGCTTCAGATTGTGTACCTACATATACTGCGGAGTCACGGACAGATGCCGAACATATTGTATAATTACATTGACAAACTAATGACTTGCTTAGTCAGCTAGATGAAAACGCCGAACACAATAATTAGGCATACTTCTTGTACCTCACTTCTAAGCAGTGTTGCAGATATGCCTACAACAACTCGCAAAAAGTTTCTTTCACTTCCGTATAAGCTATTAACGTCACATTCCCTGCCTTATTGATATAAAATTCGCTCAAGACACTGAATCAGATACCTCAGTTGGAACTCTTTTGTAGTACGTAGGCGCGAGATTACTGTGGATAACAACTCTTTTATTGAAATCACCGCGCGAGCCCGCATAATATAAAATTTCTCAGCGTGTTATTCTACAGAAATTCAGGCGTAAATCAACCATTTGAAGCTATTTCTCCGCTTGAACATTCTTCAGGATTGCTCATTCACTCATCATTAAAGAAATCATTGTTCTGT
>KN549600.1:12331-25176 GCA_000797555.1 Oesophagostomum dentatum | reverse complement strand
TTTCACCCTCGAAATTTTCGACATATGCATTGCTGTCAACCATGATTTCGGAAGGCTACTACTCTAGAATCCGCCAAATTCAACAAAGTTTATTATATCGCTAAAGTAGTGTTTAGAATGTAGTTACTGCACAATATACCTGCTACAGCTATAGGCTTCGGTATCTTGATATATTATAAAAAATCGACAAAAAGTCAAAAAATCGAAATTTTTGGCAGCTTGTATTTTTTCCGTTTCGCAAGCTTTTGAATTATTCGAACTGAATTCACATAGAACTCTTAGAGATCTATCGATAGTGCATAAAAGGTTCAGCGGATCCTTTGCCACAAGAAAGAAAAAAGTACTGGTACATATATGTACCAGCGGGACTCAAAGGGTTAAATTCGTGTATTTGGCGTTAAAGCAAGCGCGGAGAGTCGAGTTTAGTTCCATAGAATGTGGTATGATCTATGCCAAATAATTGCACTGCCTCCACTTCGAGCCACTTTTGTACGCGGAGTTCTGCGGCGTTGAATGGCCACAGACTGGGACGTCAGGGTGGGAGAAGCATACGCCATTCAGAGGTAGCATCGAATGACAAAATTTTCGCCATATATGAGCCAATGTCACTGGAGGATATACTCGACTTCTCTATGCAGTAGCGTATGTATGCGCCAGCTTGCACGGTGTTGAGTATTTGCGGCATTCAAACTTCCAACCGCAAAGAGCGATCGCAGCGATCTCAGGCGACCGCGATACTGGCGACTGTTCTGTATCTACAGCGAAGACGGCAGGTAGCCCTGTCAGGTAGTTCTATATCGATGAGCAGGACAAAGAAGTGGTTCCTACACCAATGTGCGGAAAGTCTTGACGGATGTGCAAGAAGGCGGGACCGATGTGTAGGGAGGGGGTGTGCAAGAGGTCGGGACCGATTTACAGGAGGACGGGACCGAAGTGCAGGAGGTCAGGCCCGATGTGCAGGAGGGTATGCAGGAGGTCGGGACCAATGTACAGGAGGTGGGAACCGGAGAATGTACAGGAGGTGGGAACCGGGAGTACTGGACGCCAGAACCGATGTGCTAGAAGTGGCGATCGATGTACAGGAGGTCGGCACAAATGTGCAGGGGCCAAAAGCGATGTGCAGGAGGTCGAGACCGATGTACAGTAGGACTTTACCGGAGTGCAGGAAATGGGGATCCGAGTGCATGAGGACAGAACCGATGTGGAGGAGGTCGGGACAAATGTGCAGGGATCAGGACCTGACTGCAGGTGGTCGGGAGTCAGTGGGAAGTAGCATGGTGCCAACGAAGCGAGCACTCCAGCAAGTCTTGATGCCCGCCGAAGCCGGGCGGATAGACATAATCCAGGTTAGTTCCATCTGCGTCTTTTTTTCTAACTGTTTACTTTTTTACATTGTTTTAAGTGCCTTAGGTTTATTTTAGTCATGTAATTTAGGTGTTTTGACTACATGTTATTCTTTTCGTACATAGTGCTCAATAGTGCTACTTTTTCACTCAGTCCTAGTTCACAGATCAGTTACATTTATGTGTTTTAGTTATTAACATCTTCTTTAAACGTTGTATTGGTATTTTTCCAGTTATTTTGGTTATTTAATTTGGGTAATTTGCTCTTGGCCCTCGTTTTTCTATTTTCCTTCGCCGCTGCTTCTGTTTCTTGCCCAGCTGGAGATCGTGGTTTTATTTGTTTTTGATCTTCTTCGTGTTTTAAAGCACGTTCCTGTATTTTTTTGTTGGAAGCTGTTATTTTTTTGTCCATCTACAAGTTTCAGGTTGGTTTTGTTCGTTCTTCAAATTGTCCTCATCTTTTAAAACGTCGTATACTGCCTGATTGCTGTTTTGGTTTTCTAGTGTTTTAGTGTTTCGCTTCCACGGGCTTCTTTTCCTGCAATTTACTAGTCGTTTCGACTTTCGGCTTACGCAGTGGCTTTCGATAAATGGGTTTATTTCGTTTTGCGTTTAAACTGTTCATGTGCATTATTTATAAATCCTTTTAAAGTTTTTGTCGACATAGTTCATTTATTTGTTTCCTTGGCTACGTGACATTTTTCTTCTAAATACTCACCTTCTGTAGCAGAGCTTGTGTTCGCTTTCACCGCCAGGTAATTAAACTTTTGCTATGCTTATCATTTCTGTCATCTTCTTCTTTATCATTGTGATCGCATACTGAATTGGAATTTTTCGATTAAAAGATGGAGTTACTCTCCATTCCGTCGAACGAGGACGAGGAGCCAACGGTCAGGGTCCCACGCGTCTTCAAAGAAAGGAAGCTGCCATTCGAGGACTCATCAGACGAGGATTTTAGAAAGAATTTTTGATTCAGAAAGGGCACGTTATAAAGGTTTTGCAGCTTGGTGACTGTGGACATGCAGCACAACACCGCTCGCATGCACGCGGTGGCAGTCCGGGAACAGGTCGCGATGCGCCTAAACCACTTTGAGCGCAACAATAAGCAAAGGGACGAGGCGAAATTGACTGATTGCAGCCAAGCAGCTGTAAGCCTTCCATTCCCAAATTCTCCGCTGCCCCTTGCGCTCATGCATCGTGCTTCATCTATTGGCCAACGGAGGTGGAGAGAAGAGCGATCAGCAAAAAGATCTTCGATAAATACCGGCTACCCAACGCTGTCAGTTTCACTGACGAATCACAGGTGCACATACAAACACCTGCCGAAAATGAAACGGACTACGTCAACAGGAGGAACCACCACTTCATAAACGTTGGAGCCGTTTGCGATCGTGAGCTCAACTTCTGATGGGTGAGCGTGTCCGGGCTCGGCCCATGATTCACGAGTCTTCAAAGAGTCGCAGCTCTACCAAGACCTGAGCAGTGGTGCTAAGAGAGGCTGTCTCGTACGAGACTCCGCGATGCAGCCGAAGGATTCTTGATAAAAGTTGTGGAGAACCCACAAACAAATAAAGGTGAGGCTCAGAATTGCATCAACACTAAGGCTGTCTAAAATGAATTTATTTTAGAGCACCGGGCAGCTTGCGCAGCGCGATCTCGTATAGAGAGAGAATTCGGCTGTCTTAAAAGTCAGTGGAAAATCGTTCGAGAAAAGTGCCGGTGAAGAAACCTCTGTACATTGCCTCTCCAGTAGCACAGAATATTGCTCAGTTTTCAGGTATGAACCGGGACTCGCTGCTCGTATAATAGTTGCTTGTACGGTCCTGCGGAATATTGTCCTTGAGGCGTCGGAGATCGACAATTTCTCAGATGCGCACGAATCAGATAATGAAGACGATGAGAGGCCACCTAATAATTTGCCCGGAAGGGTTTTGATTCGCCAAATAGTAAATGACTATTTGTAAGTGTACAGCGAATAATTGTCAGTCTTCATATTTTCGAGTTCATCACCAAAAACAGAACGAATAACCATATCAGCAATGATGTTCACATATCCACACAAACAAAATAAACGTAACAAAACAATTTCAATCATTTCGACTCCTATTTTGCCAATATGATAGCTCCGCGCGCCGGATTTCTTGTGTCCAGTATTCACTTTGAAGTTCTACTTCAAGCACTTCCGCCCGTTTTCGCTCATTTGTGATCTGCAGGTTTATTCGCTCTTCTTCTAATTTGTGGAGCCTCATTTTTTCTCCTGAGATATGACGTCTTTAGCCTTTCGACTTGCCGACACTGCTCACCTGAAAATATTTGTATAACACCACCAAGTATTAAAATATTTACAAGAAAGCGCAAGAATGTATAAACATACGGAGTATAGACGTGGCAGGCTTGTTTTTTGCTGCCGCAATGCCCTCGCAATTCTTGAGTAAGTGTAGTGGTTTCCAGAAACCGGAGGTATAATTTCGTTGAACTTCAGTAGCCTGCAGAGCTTACAATGTCCTCCTGGCGGTTCACAACTATAAGTGCCTGGTGCTTCACAGCTAAACAATCCTGGGGCTTGCTGACTTCTTCCTTAAGAGACTTAAGACTTCTTCTTTACTCATTGCATCGTTGAGACACAGAATATTCACATCTTGTTGACGATCGATGTTATTATTAGCCGAAGTGTACAATGGAAGTTTCCTTAATGTTGGCTTCTGAAAGAAAGAATGTGTTAAAAGTGCAGTGTTTTCGATCGAATCAACACCTACCACATCTTCATAAAGCGGCTCGAAATTGATGTTCTTGTCGCAGTACTCAGCACACACTTCGATAGGCCGGGCGAAGACCCGACATACGCGGCTCTACGCCGCATTTTTCCCGCACAATGGCCGCATGCGCGGGCATTTCTATCTCCTTGGCCTTTCCCCCACCAGTTTTTGACGCTTCGGAACGTTGCAAATATAGTTTCACAGCAACTTTTGATGAAATGATGCTCTACCTCGCTAAACGTGTGAGCTGCTCGCACAGATAAGTGACCGTTTCGACGGATACATGAGAGGATACATGAGCCTTTACCCGGGATGTGCAAGGGGCGTATATCCGCAACACACAAAAAACAGTAAATAGAAAAGAAAACAAACTGTAAACTATGGAAATATGGATGGCGCATATTAGAACATTGCTTTAGTACCATTTTCGTTGGTTTCCTGTAGCTTGCGAACTGTTTCCTCGGCCTCCTCGGGCGTGGACACAGATTACAACATAGCAGGCGAGGGGAAAAAGCGGCAAGGAAAGGTGCCGAGAACCTAAATCAGAAAACGGCAATAATTTAGGAAATTAAGGAACGCACAACCTAAAACAAACAACACCAAAGTACTGCGAAAAGAAAAGAAGCTTTTCGAAACCACTAGACAAAATCTATAAAAAGAAAGAAACGAAAAACACCCATCTGTCGTTAAAATCGATGAATCGGTGGATCGCAAAAAACAGAATAAATGGCATAATTTAGTGAATAGCGCCTGATTAAGGAACCCAAAAACTAACATAACAAACAACAGCAAAGCTTTTTGAAATGATTAGACACATTTATAAAAAGAAATTAACGAAAAACCACCAGTCTTTCCGTTAAAAAATCGGTGTTATGGCAACACATTTCAAACAAACATCAGTAAGTAATAGAGATAACGAAGGAATAAACCTGCAATAAACGCTTTGTAGACTTTTCGTAGAGGGAAACATGCAAAAAGTTTCCGACTTTTTCACGAAGTGTTAAGAAAACAAAAAACGCAGGCGCTCCACCAAATCGACGACAGCTGCAGTTTTATAATAGAATGAGCCAATGCGCATTGCTGACACCTCACGTGTGCTTGATCAGGAAATAACCCGAGCATGTTTCCATGTTTATGCATCGCAGGTAAGCGCTTGTTAACACGATCTTAAAATGACCTGGTCAGGAAAGGCCACACTCTGTGATATATGCATACCGCCCCAGAATTCATCTTCAACCGGCCAAAGCCTTATAAGCTTTGTAAATCAAATACAAGACAACGACAGCAAGCAGTATATAGGGTAGAAAAAGGACTGGAGAAAAAGGAAAATGCCACTAAATAAAACGTTTACTTTTAAGAACTATATCAAGTAAGCATGTTTAATTAAGTAATGTAGTTAAGTAACATGCAGACTGTCATATAAAGCACATTACGTGCTATCAACTAAGCATTAAAACTCTTCGATAGTACCAGCACAGGAGAGAGATCAGAGAAGGGGGAAGGGTACACTAGTAAAACACGCACTAGCACTGCTTTACATCCAACTAGCAAGTGATAGCAATAATCCAGTGAAACAACAACATAAGAGAATACATTTCTCTTATAGTTAGACACGCTATCTGACTCCATTTCGGGCCTTTCTGCAAGAGAGAGGACGGCCGGGCACCCCACGTTGCCCGTCCCTAATTCGCAGCAGATTGCAGGGCAGCAAATAGCTGTAGAACAGAAAAAAAACCCAGAACATATGTGTGATATCAGCCAACAGCAACACGCTCAGGGGGAAGTTTGAAAACAACTTTAAAAACTATTTAAAATAATAATCACCTACCTACAAATGCCACAGCTAAGCCAAGAGGAGGGAGAACAGCATTGAACTTGGAGCTCGAATCCCTAGGCATATGAGTAGTATAATTTAACAAAGGAAAGTTTTCGGGAAAATGCCCCGTCGTAACGCACATAATACGTCCAGTCCTCTACGTTGAAGCAAATTTCAGAACACATAGCAATGAGAAGTCTGGAAACTTTTGTCAATACGAGGGGCCATTTAAATAACAGTGAAAAAGCAACAAATAAGAGTTAGTTGTGCAAATCCTAGCAACCACTGACACCGAAGTACTAAGTGTTCAAAAACACCGTCGCATCATCGCTGACACAAGGAAAACGTCAAAAAACATCATGCATATTCTCATACATTCAATACAATGAGTTAAAGGCAAGATTAGGCTCATAGAAGTGGTTAATAGAACAAAGAATAGGGGAGTAGCAGCAACGAAAAAAGAATGTAGGGAAAATTTTAAAATATGATTTTCACATATTACTTATAGTTAAATTAGGCATGACCACTGGAGATGGCTAGGCCTAACTGGAGTTGCGCTTGACGTTGTTGCGCGAGCTGCGCGCGAGGGGAAATTGTTCGGGCCTGTATAAAAGCCGCCGGAGGAGAGAGGGCCCAGTTTTATGCACCCGCAAGTCATCCGTTCTCTTCGGTTTAATTTTATCCTTTCGTATATTTTGCATTATCGCCTTCCGCCCTGCCCCACCCCTCGCTTATACCTTCTTTTAACCTTACCTACTACTTCTCGCCTAATACTCATTTAGCACATGTTCGCTACCTATTCTTACAAATAAATACAACAGTTCTTACAATTAGTAATACTACCTTGCCATGTAGTATGAAGAGTCCCTAGATCCTGGACAAAACATAGAAGAATTACCTGTGGAAGCGGAGGACCAATAAGGGGTCCTTGCATTCTTTTACCGCTATGCCGACTTTTCCTATATGACCAGCTCACTTTTACGCGACACTATGATGAACACCGACAAGATACCCTTTCTGCTGGAAGTTTCGCCTCTTCTTCTTGTCCTTCACCTGCTTACTCACACTCGTCTATGCCCAGTTCGCCCGAAGATCATTAAAACGAGTAAGAGGTTTTCGAAAGACCTCAAAAACGAATTTTTTTCTAAATTTTTCATTGCAGAACGCTTCCTTTTTCATAATGAAAGTTAAAAATAGTACCACAACAGCCATCATCTTTCATTACAAACCACCGACAGCGTATCCTTATCAGAGAGGTGTTCCTTAATAGAGCATTATCCTGCGAAGGAATACGGCGGGAGAACAAGTGAAGCTTAAAACTCCCATGGGAAAAATCGATTTTGAGATTTTTGCATTTTTTGTACCCTAGCCATACGGGTTGCCAAAGTAAGAAAGCACAGAAGTTAAAACTTACCGAGAAAATGTCGAAAACGTGAACATCCCGCATGTCCAAGTTACGAGGTGCAAGCGGACGAGTTTTTCATGTGCTTGCCGAGCAAATAACTACGCTTCGCTGTAACTTCGCCAACTATGTAGGCCTACATAAGAATTTCTGCCATTTCTGCCGTTGGGTATAGCGAGGCGCTATTGGTGTAGTTACACCGAAGTGTACTTCTTCGACGTGCAAGTCCACGGAAAACTCGTCCACTTGCCCCCGTAACTTGGATAAGCGGGATGGACACAGTTTCGACATTTTCTCGGTGAGTTTTAACTTTTGTGTTTTCCTGCTTTGGTTTTGGGCAACCCGCGTGGCTGGTGTATAAAAAATGCAAAAATCTCAAAATCTGTTTCTTTCGCGGGTGCAGCCTTTAGACAGCACATCACGCTCATTTAAAACAAAGCTAAAGACTGTGGCACAGCGTCGGATGCTGGAAAGAATAACAAATCAGGAAGATCCGCCTCCATCCTGAGCGGTCGTGTCTCAGCCTCGCTCTGATGCTGATCACTGATACCGCTACCTGACTGCCGAGAAGTTTGCTGTATTGGATAGTCCTGTTCTCAACTAAGCACCTGGTCCTGGCAAGCGTTCTAGTACTTCTTACTTCTCCTACTACTTCTTGACGACAGAATAGCTGAGAATCCCTGTGGCAGGAGTTGCATTATCATCTACTAAAGCCACAATAGCAGGTCAATTTCCTAATTGAATTGATTGTCTTCTGATTTTGAGGATTCGGTTAGCTACATTAGATCTCTTTTTTAATTTCCACAGATACCTCGGTAAGTTCTTCGCCAAAGCCCGCTGTTCGTCGTTCAAAGCGCCCACATATGGAGGTCACCTTACCGGATAAGCAATATGATCCGCTCAAGCTCATCGAGTCTTCTGATGGAGACGTTCCACCCTACGTAAAGGTGATTCTCAAGTCCCTCATTGAGACGAGAGATCAACTTACAGCCCTACAACAATGGTGTGTTAAAATTTCCGAAGAAAATTCCCAGCTTAAGTAGGAAAATGCCGATCTTAAAGAACCAATTGAGCAAAAGGACATTGAGTTGCGTCCTTTAAAGTCTAGTTCGCTTGCTTCTCACAACCACGATTCTCCTAATTCTAGTGACCCACTTATGGCTTGCCATGAGTTAGAACGGAGCAGATTAATTGTATTATTAGGTATACCTGAATTATCAGCTCCATTATCTACCGAACGTGTTTGTCATGATTTTAAGGCTGTAAATGCTGTTCTAAATTTCCTAGATGTAGAGTGCACGCCTCGTTCAGTTTATTGTATGGGCAGGCCCAGTCCTGATCATCATCGCATTCTTAAAGTCATCCTTCCTACCTCTCGTTTCCAACGCATTGTGGTAAGGTCAGCCCCACGTTTGAAGCCTTTCTCTCAGAAGGACGTTTACTTACGTTCTTCCCTCACAAGGGAGGAGAGGGACCGACAGCGAGAGGAACGTCTTGCCATACGTAGATCTACCCAATTGGCCGCATCTCAAGCCAGTGATCCTCCCAACTGTAGCCCCGTGATAGTGAATAATTTTACGGATCAACCTAGCTCGGAAAGTTAATAACTTTTCCTCCGTTGCCCTCGAATGTAATAGCATGTTGTCTTTCTAATGTAAAATCTTTATGTAGTAACTCTGATGCATTCTCGCTGGTGTTGTCTAAGGAAAATTTTGACCTTATAATAGTGACGGAAACCTGGCTTAAACCTAAAAATGAGATTGCTCCTCTTCTAGGCGATGTCGGCTTGCATTATAATTTCCTCCGCAGAGATAGACTTTCTACAAAAGGGGGAGGAGTAGCATTTTTACTGAAACAATTTCATTCTTCAGGATTATTTTTGAGGAATCTGTTCCAGAATCTTATGAAATTCTGGTTTGTGATATTTTGCTTTATGCAAACGAACTGCGGTTGATAGGCGTGTATAGAACACCTAGCTGTCCTAATTCTTAAGGCCCTTGCAGAGTGCGCGAGCTCCGCGAGTTCGCCAGTGCTGTGGGGGGGCTGTCGTGCAGCCATTTGACTACCCCTATAACACTGCGAGCTCGCCGAGCTCGCCAACTCTGAGTGGGGCTTTATTCTATTCAACTATTCAAGACTATAAGTGACCTATCGGGTTGTTCACGGCCTCGCATTGTAGCATGTCACTTCAATCTCCCTTCATTGGACACACATCCAAGGATACCATTTCGCTCAAATTCGTTGAACTAGTCACCAGCCATGGCTACAAACAAGTGGTTTTATTTCCAACTAGAGGTGAATCATGCCTTGATCTTATCCTATGCAATGATTCGTCACAAATTACATCTCTTACCAAGTACTACAATGGGTTATGGATTACAAAAACGCTGATTTTGTATCCATCCAGGAATACTTAGCAAATGTTGACTGATTTGGCTCGTTTAGTACGGTGGTTTCTGTGAATGAAAAACATGAGCTTTTCCTAAACATCTTACACCATGCCATCAGCATGTTTATACCACTAAAGCTGAAGTATGCCAAGAGTTTTAAATTACTAGTTTACCTTCAGTCTCTTGCTAAACGAAGAGAGCTTCTACGGAATTTGGCCATTCAAGGTAAATCTATGCAGAAACGGTCAGCTTATCAGCAGCTTACAAAAACATTCATTTAAAAAATTGAATAAGTATAACGCATACATGGAGAAGAAGCTTCTTAATGATGGTGGTATCAAAGCATTTTATAGATTATTGAATTTCAGACTGCGTGGTAAACCGTACATAGGTACCCTGATTAATGAGGCTTCAAGAAGAGCTGTCTCAGATCTAGATAAAGCCGAAATGCTGGCTGACTTTTTTGAAGGAGTCCATCAGAAATCTTTTGAATCTACAAACGAGTCTATAAACAATTTGCAAAGTATTTCAACTGGTTGTTTTGATACTTGGCTTACTTTTGATTATATCTTCGATGCTGTCAATTCATGGACTTGCTCGGCTGCAATGAACCAGATGGTATACCTTTCATAATTGTAAAGAACTGTGTTAGCAAAATTGCCAGACCGCTTGAATTCCTCTTCAACCTTAGCTTAATTCGCAGTGAAGTACCACAATTATGGAAACACGCAGCTGTGCTCCCGATTCCCAAAAAGAAGTCATATTGTGATCCTGGGAATTACAGACCGATCAGCTTAACATCAGTTTTTGTAAGGATCTTTGAAAAAAATTCTGAGGAATTACTTAGTAAAACGTTTGGACGACAATAAAATTATTCCTGACTGTCAGCATGGATTCCGTAGAGGGAGGTCTATTGAAACTGCGCTTATCAAGGCTCTAGATGATTGGAACTCTGAGCTTGATTCACGAAAAATTGTGGATATCGTCTACTTTGATTTCCACAGAGATTTTGACAAAATCTCATAGCACATTTTGTTACAAAAATTGCAACACTATGGCTTTCATTTGCTGGTGAGAAAGTGGATTGCTGAGTTTATCTCAAATAGAACCTTCTTAGTCAAGGTTGGTAATTCCTATTCCTCACTACGCAAAGATGTTAGTGGGGTTCCTCAGGGTGGAATATAATCTCCCATTTTGTTCGCTATATACACAGCTGATCTACCAAAAGCACTGGCCCCTACTAATGTGGCATGCAGCATGTTTGCAGATGATGTAAAAATATAAAGTTCAGTAATTGATTCCAGTGGGGATTCAAGTCTCCAATCTGCAATAGATGCTGTTTCCCTGTGGTCTGCAGAAAACCAGTTGCCTTTATCGTAGAAAATACACAGGTTATGCGATTAGGAATAACTGATTTCACTCCACATTATCTGATAAACGGGAGAATGCTTAAAGCCGTTAGTGACGTTTGCGATCTTGGCTTCCACTACAATTCTAAATTAGATTTTGTTGCCCATTACAAAATGCTAACAGCCAGAGCTTTGCATGGAATTATGTAAGGTATTGCGCTCTCGCGATGCTCATTTTTTGATTAAAGCATATAAAATCTGTGTCCGTCCGATACTCGAAACAGCGACGACCGTATTTAATCCTTGCAAAAAGAAGGACACTGCTACTCTAGAAGGTGTTCAGAATAGTTCTGCTAGGAAATTATTCATTAGAAGCTTTCGAGTAACTCACTCTGAAATTCCTGATTGGACTGAACGCAACAAAATTTTTGCTCTCAAATCATTAGCTTATCGTAGGAAAAGAAATGACTTACTGTTTACCTATAAACTGTTGAAAAGGTTAGTAGGACTGGACTCATCAGAGTTTTTCAGTCTTATCCCATCTAGAACTAGTGGAGCTTCTTTTAGAATAGCTACTATTAAGGCTAGATCTCAGATGAGGTCAAAGTTTTTTTTTCTGCTCAAATTTTAACACGCTCTCACGCGATAGTATATATCCAGACAAGTGTGTGGCGTTTAGGACACTTGTTAAATAGGTGGTGATTTACGTTTTATGTAACTTGTTTTTTTTCAGTGTTGGCTTTTTTGTTATTCAGTTAAATGTGTTTCACATGTCCAATAGCGCCGATAGCGCCGGTAGCGCCGTAAGCAGAACAAACAACGAAAATCTGCCTACGAAATATTAGAAATCACTAAAGAAAGTCAACCATTTTTAACCATGCTAAGTAAAAACACTGCAAAGTATCGAAACACATGGAAAAGACTTAGCAAACACGTAAAAATATAAAACATGACAAACTGTACCCAAAAACCCACCTTTTTCCTGTCCTCCTTCTTCCTAAGTTGGATGCGGGCTTAGATCAGCAGAGGTTATGACTGCGCGTCAGCGCGCGGCGCTTGCGTCAGCAGGGTGCGAGCTGACTCCCCTTCAGCTCCACGCGGGCGAACTCCCACTTGTGGAGATGAATGATGCATCGTTCAGCTGTGCCTTCAAAAAACTAAGTAGGTCTAAGGTTTTGAAGCGATGTTTTTTGGTGATTCTTCGTAGTTTGTTCAATAAGATCATACACCTCCACCACTTTATGTCTGTCAATAAACCAGGACTTCTTTTTATGACTGAATCTTGGGTTAATTCCAACATTTCGAATGGAGAAACACTGGGTGATTGCCAATATTTGATCATTCGTAAAGACAGACAAGAAAAGAGAGGTGGAGGTGTCTGTGTACTAATTCATAGCAGCATTTTATTCGTAACAGTTAGTTTTAAATCCCGCAAACTTTCGGCTGATGTGCTCTGTTTTGACCTGATCTTTTGCTCAGCTATAAAACGTCGATTTATTGTCGCATACCGGCCTCCAGACAGCACCTCGGCTCAAGATGATCTGCTATTAGATTTACTTTTTGATCTTACATGATCATGCTACCACAAAACCACTATAGTTGGGGATTTTAATTTGGCAATTGACTGGCGCAATAACAGCCTCACGACTCCTAGCTCCGCTAAGTTTGCCCATCTCTTCGAATCTCCTTCTATGAAGCAGTTTGTTACTTTCCCTACCAGAAAGATTCACACCCTTGACTTAGTGTTGTCGAATACTGATTTGGCCTCCGATCTTACCTCGCTTCCGTT
>KN549599.1:84123-95790 GCA_000797555.1 Oesophagostomum dentatum | reverse complement strand
AAAAACGGAAATTTGCGAGAGTTATCGCGAAAAAGAGCAAAATCCATCAAAAACTTGGATACTGCATCAGAGACTGGGAAAACAGGTAACAGAACGGAAAACATCTCATTAATCTCTGCAGAGACTTACCCGCATAGCTTTGTTAACAGTAGGTTTGAGCCTTGATACAAATTGCTGATGCATCCGTGTAAAGAGGCCTCGTCGATGAATATTCCTGAAATCTCTATTTAGCACGGATTTTTTTGGTACTCATAGCAAATGTGAAGAAAGTAAAGTGACTGATTAAGAGAATTTTTTACCGACTGATCAATGAAAATATTATCGAAAATTTTTCATGCTATGCTGCCTAATTATTTTGTACTCTTTTAAAACTAAGCCTAATATTCGTGAACTGCTAAGGAACTGTTTTATTTTCTCAATTAAAATTTCTATTTATCAAATCAGCTTCATTTTTTAATTCGAGGAAGCTATAAAACCGAAGAGTTAGCACTACTTGGTGTTCTTCATCAGTAAATAAAAAGTAAATAAATGAACAAATAAATGAATGAACAATTAGATAAATAAATGTTATAAGGACGCTAACATTTGATAAGTTTCCTTTTCTGCTGCTTATTTTAAGTTCTTTTGCTAAAAATTGGTAACCTGAGTGCTGAACCTTTAGAAATAAGTGTGCTTTTAACTCATATAAATTCTAGTAAAAGATGCAAACAATTACTAAAGAAAACGGGACATTGACTTCTAAAGGCAACTGCTCACCTCTACACCTTTATTTAACAACAATCAAGGTGATCTCACTGCAATTTTGTAAACCAAGCTTCGCTCAGATTCTGCATGACAGCTGGAGAAAAAAATACAGCAGGCACTGTAACGGTCGAAGTTCACCCAGTTCAACGCTAATATCAGCTACAGCTAGCTTTAATATCAGCTGGGTTTTTTCTTGGGAAATTTGAGTATAATAAATGTTCCTACTAGTTCTGAAGAAATCAGCACCGAATCATGCAGCTTCTTTTAATTCTGAGTGATCAGAAGATAGTAGAGTCGAGGATTTTCGAGTAATCATGAAAATTAATTTTCTAAAGCTATAGGTCAAATTTCTTTGAAAACAGGGTGGACCTCCAAATTATAGCCGGTCACTTCTTTCAGGCACATGAAAAACTTGAACAGTCATTAGTTCCTGTTCTAGATATGCCAATTTAGTCGAATATTCGAATAGTTCCAATTAATCGCCTAGTTTTTTGCCAGAAATTGTCTCTTTCTCTACTACTCTGGGGACCTCTAGGCAAACTATCGCTGGCAACAACAACGGTTCTCAGTTTCTACATAATCTTTTTCCAAATTATTGAAGAATTCTCGAATCAAATGCTTAGGAAGCACCGCAACCGTATCGTAGGCCCATATAGTCGGCTCATATATTTACTTCAGAAAAGTCAGAGATGAGTCTGGAGAAAACCAAAACATCAAACTGTATTACTTATGGTTCATTAAAGCAAACTAGAATTCTGCTCATGTCTGCGTAATGCTTCCTCATTAAATTACCGTATAGAAATTATCTGGAAGCAAATTAGCAAGAAAAATCTGCATTAACTCCCAAACATAAGCATCTTTCGAATAAAGAAATCGGCAATTGTTCGCTTCCTAACGTCTGGCAGTAGGATAGGTTCTGCGTCAGATGTCAGAGCAATGAAGGTATTTAGTTTTTTGTAAGAACATCATGCTTAGAGAGGTCTGAAGGTTAGAGAAGAGCTTCAAAGAGCTTCAAAAATAGACGGTTTCTAAGAAAATTTTTGTATATTTCAAAGGAGGCAAATAAATGCAGATAGACATCAGTTGAACGTTAAAACAGGATTCCCAAAACTCGGGCACCAGGAGGTTTCGTTCATGGCTGATTAGTAGGTTGAAAGCTTAGAATAGCATGATGCTAATGAAAGTGTAATTCATATGGAAGCATTCTAACAGGTTCTGTAAATGTTCCACATTTCTTTTTAAAACGAAAACCATTAAAAATTTATTTAAAAAAATCATTCGTAATTGTTGCAAGAGGAGGATGCCTTTTTTGAGCGGGGTGAAGGCCTCAATAAATTCACCTGCGAGATTTCTTGAGCAGCTGTTGAGGTGCCCTGGCTAAGATAAATCTAATGGAATTTCTTAAAATGCAGACCAAAAAACAATGGCAGGGCTCTAGTACGGTAATGCGGTCTAAAAACTCAGTTTTAATTTCCAAAAGTTCTTCAAATTCGCTGCAATTTTCATTAACTAAACATTAATTTAGTGGGGGTTTAATTTTTCGAATCTTCCAGGTATGTTCTCGGTAATTGAAAAGCATTTTTGATTTAGAAGGTAGCCACTCAGCCCCATTAAATTAAATAAAGACTTTCAGCACTACTTTTTGCTGATTATGAGCTATTTTCGGAAAAATTCTATTAACTTGTCAATTATTCTCGAGCTATTACTCCTTCTGAGCAAACTCGATGAGCAATGGTGGCTCTTAATTTAAATTTCCATTTAAAAGTGTTTCTTTTTTGCATAATTCCAGTCTCACTTACGCCATAGCGATTTCTGATCCCCCATAGGAATGTTCGAAACTTGAGACGTTCACTCCAAGATCATATAACCCGCTATTTTCATGACATAGTGCCAGCAAAACACATTCAGAAATGCCGCTGTTCTGGAACTGAATCTGGAAATACCCGTGAGAATAGCGGGTGATTGACCAGATCGGACAGCAAATGTCACCGTCTTCGAAAACAAGGCCTCACAGGGTGAAAGCGTCCAGCGAAACTGCTGATGGTTCTAATAAACCACGTTTTCGTGTTCTCATTTCTCAACAAGTACAAATCTCGGACAGCCTACAAGAAGACAACAGCGGCTTAGCAATGTTTAACTAGCAAGTTCGGCTTCAACACCCCCTTATTCAAGGAAAAAATTGCTGGAAAAAACACAAAAACGTTTTAAATTCCCTTTAAAATCAAAATCTCTAGATGTTTCCCTGTTTCTCAAGCATTTCACGAAGTTTGTTTACTTCTGAGCGATTTTTCTAAACATGGGATTAGCGCTCATTGTTGGCGCTATGTTGCCATATGAACACAACAAAGCTATACACAATGAAGCTGATATTCACGGTAATTCCGAATATTCTAATAATATAATATTTCTTCAATCGAATAAATCAATAAAATCAATAAATATGAAGTGGTGAACTTTGTGTACACAGCAGGAAGATCCAAAAAATCTCAAAGAATAAACCCATAACTGTTGCCTTCAGGAAAAAACAATCTTTAAGGGAAAAGCCATTTCAAACAAACAAAACAAACTTCGTGAAATGCTTGAGGAACAAGCAAACAACTGATTTTGGTCCCATAGGATTTCCTCGAACAAAAATTTCTTCCGATTTCGCTTTATGATCACAATTTCGTTTCGATCCACAAGGCTACTCAGCCAAACCTAAGTAATCAATAATCGATGTGGAAAAGACTGGGCAGTATGAGGATTTTCCAAAAGTTAGTACTTTTTCTATGCATACCACAGAAAACTAAGAAATTAGACAATTCCTTTTTTTTATTTTGAACCCATCAAGGAATTTTTTTGCAGAAAATAACCTGGCTGCTTTCTAATTCTCAAAATATGCTGTTTACCAGGATCCAAAGCTCCACAATACAATCTATATTGAAAGCATAAAGGGAATGGATTCCAGATAAAATTTTTAGATTTTTTAAAAGAATAAAATTGTCAAAAAAAGAATTAGGAGGAAATACACTCGGCTGAATAGTAATTTCACAAAATTCAGCTATCCAAATTACTGAACAAACAGAAAATTACGGTAACACCACCGGCGATTAACCTTTGAACTCAGTACCGTAGAGAATAATTCTGGTAGAAGTGTGTAACACTTGAAGAAGAAAATGAACAAATATTTAACGTTAGCAGGTCGGACGATTACGGTAAGACTGAGGAAAAATGTACAGTTATTTTCAAAGAATCTCCATTCATTCAAGCACCACTCATTCAGAAATTTACAATCCTTTCCTAAAATTCAACAACCTCATTATAAATTACTTGGCAGTAATGTAGTCATTAATCAGGAAGTTACTGTAAGACCGAGAACCACTACGATTTTTTAAGCCTCATATACTCATTCAATAAAGTAAACTAGAAGTAGCTATATTTAAAATAACTAAACAAGTTATTGATTTCGGAAAATCAATTATATAATCAGCAAACGATTCCGAAAACTACAGTAACCCTTGCAGATCACTTTTATGAATAACCAGTGAAAAAACTACAGTAAGACTGACCATTAGCTGACGAACACAGCGACGGTGAATACAGTAACGAATTCTGTCCCGTAGTAGAAAAATGCACAGAGGTCTCGGAGAGACATTTCACCGAGACCGACAGCTTTACCCCCACATCGACATGGGCCACAGCTACCGTATCAGCTAGCAAACTGTGTCCAGCAATAGAAAGGGTAATATTCCTTGTAGGGGAGAGCAGGGTAACCGGTGATCCTTTGAGTTCATGGACGACGAGGTCAAATGTGATCGAGGAGATGATCAACGGCAGAGACAGTGGCAGAACCGCCATCCGCCATAAAACACGTCCGCGAATATGCTGGCCGGCGGCCGCGGGCCTGCGGACTACACTCCTCACTCACTCACACTCATATACACACACACAGACACACGAGCCACAGGCACCCCACAGCATTTGTTCATCCATTTATTCACATCTGAACGCCAGGAAAATAACAACTGTCACCGTCCGCAATTACGGACGCACACGTGTAACAATCATAAACGACACAAATCGTCATTAACGATGATGAACATAATTAACAACGGGGCATCACGTTCAGTACTTCTTCAAGTTCTTCTGCTCGTCAACAACAACGTTGGGGAGGTTGAAGTCCTGAAACAGATATGGATCTTATTTTAAAGCATTATAAATCTTCGGAAGAGCATGTCTAAACCCCAGAGGCAGCGAAAAAGCTAACAAAGTCAAGGAGGTCTCATCATTTCCAAGAAAAAGCCCGATTTGCCAGTCTTGGCGCTTTAGCCTGAGTAATGGAAATGGATGTTGATTGGACGGAAGAGTGAACGACGGAGCCTACGCTCACTTTACAATTATAACTTGTACGAATCAGGAGGAACATGGATAAGTATGTTCTGGAAACTCGCAAAATCAGAGCTTAACAATACCATCACTGAAAAAGAGAAAAAAGACGAAGGACCGACAGAAAGAAAGGACAAAAAATAAAAAAAGGAAACGACTAGAACAAAAAACCTTAAATATCCTGGTAAAATCGCAATGAAATAGGGATCGTAAGCGACTACAAATAAAGTGTAAAAGTTACTCGTTCAGGAAGCTCTATTTCTGAGCAAAAATATGGGACTTCTTCTCTAACAATATTCTATTAATTTAAAAATTCTTGCTATGATGAAAACTTTCTTTCACATTGCTAATCATAAAGTGCCTTAGGCAACATTGTATAAAGGTGAAAAAACGAACTATAGCCTTCATATAGTAGTTTCCAGAGGCGTGGATAAGACGAAGCAAAAATGATCGGTAAAGAATTGAAACTCCAGCTATTTCAGCAATCTCTTTTTGTAGTACGATATATGTTCCTACATGGATTCGTAGCAAATACCAACCTGCTCTTCTATTTCGTTTCATTTACCCGTCAATCAAAAAGACAATTAGATGAATTCTTAAGGCAATAGAGGTTATCGACCTAATGGATCGGATTTAGGCAGTGTGAAAATTTTATACGGATTTCGAAGAATGAAGAAAGTTTATGATTAGCTATCTACTGCCACAATGACATTGTCGCAGTAGATAGCTAATCATAAACTTAACATCATCCTCCTCATTCTGAAGAGGATTCAGTCCTAGGTTATCGCAGAGATGTTATTTTTTGAGAGATGCATTGGATAGAGCTAAATGCAGACAAGTTACTTCGAGACGATGGCTTTATTGAGAGTGAGACATATGGTTCTAATCACAAGTGCATTTTAGCATCTAGAAAAGCGCTTAAAACACCTCTGAAGATTCTAAGAACAATGTAAGTGTTCCAGTTTTTATATCTCTCGCTTAAAGCTTCACTGAAACTGAGTAGGGAGAGATAAACAGTAAAATGTCTAACATAGCAGATAATTATCATACGTCGACTTAATCCTACATAAGTTATGAGCTGATGTGCAATTTTTCTCGAAAATTTGGCTAATAGCTATAGAGGTTTAGCTTTATCTCTCCTAATTTGCATATGAAGCAAAAGAAAGAGCAACTACAAGCCACATTGGAAAAAACAAAGTTAGCAATACTGCCTAACTTTTTAAAACAGATTTTTAGTCAGCTTTATCTGTTTTCTTACGTTTCCTTATCGCTTTTGTTATTACAGCGCTAGGCAAACGTTGAACTGATGCATTTGCTTATGAGCTGCACATTCCGAGGGTCAAGAAAACATGCACTAAATGAACATTCAAGGTTCTGTAACATTTCCCGAACAAATTTTTCTAACTTTCGGCCATCCATTCATAAGCCGCAATCTATCAAACATCACCAACTGCTGGCAGATTTTTTCCTTTTTTTGCATATAACACACAAATCGGCACTGCTTGAACCTCCAAAGCTATTTCTTTTTCTTTTCAATCGTAAAAAGCGTTCTTTGTTGAAGTGGTTTCTTTTCGAACATTTAAATGCATTGCTCGCCCTCTCATATACAAAGGGTGGAAAATCGCATTGATCTTGTTTCAAGACACTAATAAACATAGGCTAACATAGTGCTACGTCTTCGCTAGTTTGACTTGCTCACCAAATGTTAGGTAAAACCAACCGTAAGTGCAGCATAGGTGCGAAGAACAAATCTTCTTCAAAGATTTAAAATTCTCTTAAAAAGCCCTTTCAAATATGCGAATGAGTATCTAGTAAGAATCGACAAAAGCCAACAATACTGCAGAATACACATGGTATCATCCAAGACATGAAAATCTTCTCAATCAGAAAAAAAAGAGAATTCTTGGAAACTGCTGAAGTGCGTTCAAAATTCACTATGTGGATGAACCTTATTCTGTAAAAGTTCCTACTACCATTTTCAATACAGCTCATTTCGACTCAGATACGTAGTAAATTTTCTCAAGAAGAACTTCATTACTTTCGTCTGTGCCGCTTATAGGCTGAGGAAACTGTACCCGCTACTCATTAGGAAACTTTAAAAAAAAATATTTTAAAAAGCATAATGAATTTCTGACCTTGCTGTTAGTTTTAAAAAAACTAATTCGGCCGCCAACAGTTTCCGTCAAACAACTGTATTAGCTAAGCTGATGACGGTAAATACAGCTTTAAAAAAGAGATGTACGGAATGCAAAGCCCAAACACACAAACACACTGTCATTATGAAAATTCTGTAGCACCTCACATCTTCAAAAAGACTGAGTACTAATCTCCTTTTCTCCGAGGCTAACTAGAGCTTAAACCTATCTGCGAAAACAGCAAAAATCTTTGAAAAGTTGATCCATCTAAACTCGCCCAACTCCAGGAGCGAAATCCATGCATCAACGGTGGGATAGCACATGCAATGCTTCCGGTTCCATGCAGCTGACAGCTATTAACACATGTGCGGTGAAAGTTTTAAAAGTTTTTGCAATCGCAGTTGTTTCAGACAATGCTCGACGTTAAAATCGCATTCCTACCAATCAAGCTGAAGTTGAACAGGGAGGGAATCGCTGGAAATCCTCCTGATCTTTAACAGAACCTCAAAATCTTCAAATTAGCGGACGAGCAGAAGACATCTCAAGAGATCAGAAAACTACAAAACCAGCAAAGAACAAAGGTCGCTTCGGCTACATTCAAGAGGGTGCTATAGAATAGGAGGAACAATTGAATCCATTTCTCAACATTTCTATGAAAAAAAAAGATGAGACTCATTAATTACGAGGAAGCCGTCTTTACAACATTTCTCCAAAAAAAAAACCTCACACTAGACCAACGAAATAAAATAAAGCCATAAATTTCCTCTCACCAAGCATCAAAAGGGCTTATCCTTCCCTTCATTTATACAACAAACTTGTTTTAAACCCTACCACTGAACGACATAAGAAAAATTCTGCTGCCATGTGCTATAGCGCATGGCTAGAATATGCGCTTTTATGCAGTGACGAATGAGCTGTGCAAAAGACAGCTGCGGTCATAAAGCTTATGCACCAACCTCAAGTACCAAAGCAAAAGCAAACGTAAAAACAGTTCCGAGCTTGAAGCCATTCGACTACGTGAAAACCAAGTCGCCTGCGCTTCCTCCAGCGCATCAATCACAACCAAGTCAAAAAAAAACCGTCGCGAAGAAAAACCGTGGCATAAGGTATTCATACGCTTCCAAGCCAACCGTAATTGTGTAACCATTGTTAGAGAGAGGGATTCCGCAGTTGATGGTGACCGCAGTAACAATAACCAAATTCAGAAATCCAACATACTCTTTTTGAGCAGCGTTCAGATAAATGATTTCAAGAAAAAGAAATCAAAATTTGTTGTCCTTAAAGGCAGCAGTCGGCTCCAGGAAGGTTATCAATCAAGGAGAGTCGGAGTCTCCTTTACGTCCCTACAATAGCAACGCTAGCAAGTGTTAACTCTGATTTCCAAAAAAGCAGATTTTTAACTAACGTACGACTTCAATTTGGTTGAAACAAAAAGTGAATAAACTGAAGGATAACGCCTCATAGGGAATGTTCTCGCACAATCTCCAATGCATATACTCGTAGGTAAGCCAAAAAATCTCCTTTTTTGAAGAGCTGATATTTGAATCTGAATGTTCCCAAAACAGCTGTAAAGAAAAATTTTTCACTTTCAGAGCGGGTTCAGAGTATAACAAATTGATGAAAATAAATTTAGGAATTTTCAGCAAAAACGTCGTGAAAAAAGTCAAAAACTAGACTTAATTTTATCATCATCCTTTGTTGCTCATCTTCTTGCTTCCTTTTCTTTTAGCGCTGTTTATTTTGTTCTCTTTTATTTTAGGTAACTCATGACAGTTTTTGTGGTTCAGAAATTGTTGTTTTTCGAATTTGATGTTACTGTGCTTGCATATGCAATAAATAAATGAATAAATATGTGCGAGTGCTGCTATGGCAGCATCACCTGACATTGCTACCACAGTATCTCACAACTTTTCTAGGACAAACGTTATCTCCAAGATGATTTTTTGTTTTTTTTTTTCAACTAAAGGATTTTGCATCACTCATTTTTACAACGGAACGTAATGAGTGTTAGCAGCTAGATGACTTTCATTAAGTGTTACTCTTCTTCAGGTTTAAACAATAGCTTAAGTGAGTAGAATGTAAACAAGAAAAACGAAACATAAACAGTACTTACCACCTCGAAATCGCGATATTTCAATGTCTCCAGAATTTTTTTTCTTCAAAGTTGCTTTTGAGAGCCCGTAAAGCGAACTTCTTCAACAAAGCATAATTTCAATCACTAATTTGATACGGGTGTGCCAGACCTTGAAAGTTGGAAAAACAAAAGCCTAGAGTTACTGCTATGCGAAGGAAGAGAACAGCCTATGGCAGGCTTTTGATTTTGCCTCAAAATTACCTTTGTTATCTGATAAAGCACCTCAAAAGCAGTGCAATGCGCACTAAATAATAAGAGTACAGCAAAAGCAGTGAACCACTAAGCTACTGGGGCATGCAACTCCATTATCATCTCTTCCACCGCTTCCTGACTAACTCTGTTGTTCTGTTGATGAAAATTACTAGTGATCTTAACACTAGCATAAGAACCTTCTTGTACTGAATGCCACCACTAGCCGAAGATGAACACAAAGACCTTCCACAAGAGAGCAACAGCCGCGAAGGAAAAACAAGCACACACCGATGAAATCAGATGTACTTATCAAAACAAATTCTTCAAATATCCAGCTGTAACGATGCCTGCAATGCTAATTCTATATCAGAAGAACATTTTAAGTAAAAGAAAACTTGTGTTCTTTGCTCTCACCCGGAACTTTGCACCCCCATTATTTCGAACCTTTTGTGAATAAGTGAATACTAAAGAAAAGAGTTTAACGCTGATGTTACCTTTTCTTTTAAAAAATAATAGTGTTTAGGTTTCCTACGCCCAATCCCACTGTAACAAGAAGTGCAGACGATTAAATCCTTGATTTGGTAAACAAAAGGATATCACGAAGTATAGTCTCGCTTTCTAAAAACTAGTAAATGCTTGATGAACAGCATATCGTTTAGGGTTTTGGCACACCAAACAGCAACAGCCAAGACTAACAAGCACGCTTTTTGAAGAAATGCGCCCACCCGGCAAAGCAGAATGACAAGAGTTGTCGATGTTCTGATTAAAGATAATGTCTCGTCAGAATTTGTTGAGTTTTCCTAGTAAAACTACAGGTAAGAGCCTGCTCTATAATCCTACGGACGTAGATAAGATATGATCGAGTTATTCATTTAAAAAAAAAAAAACAAGCACCAGAAACTGTCCAAAGCGTAGTAGGTACCAAGACGAAACAGCTGCATGAAAACAAGAAGATAAAGTAATAACTGTAAACAATACAATGAATAAGGAATGAACTGCTGCCTCTGGGTTGTACTAAAACAATTCAAAAGTAAATAAAGAAAAAGTAAATAAAGAACGTACCATAGATTCCAACATTTGCTTGGTTACAGGGTCAACTTTGAGTTGTCCAATAACGGAGGCGTCAACAGCGGAGATCTCGGGCATGTAGTTGTCCCTCCTCTCACGCTCTTCCTCTTGAAGCTTAATGGAAATACCACGGACGGGGCCCTTCTCAATTCGCTTCATCAAGTGCGTAATGTATCTTAAAAGAACGCTTGAGAAAAAAGCAACTACCTATTCGTAGGATGAACGAAGAAACTGGTTTCTGGATAAGCCATGTCAAGTATTCATCAGCGTCGTCGTATGAGACTGCGATTTAGGTACGTATCGATTGGACTCGTAGATGTCACCGCGAACAATATTTTAGGCTGAGACCGGTGACGGCGGTGTCTTACCATAATCTTCGCTGTATAACCAACTAAACCTAAGCCTAAGTTTAGATCTGAGTTCAAATCTAGGCCTAAAGAGCTTTTTAGCTTAAGCTAAGGCTTAGATATAGGCTTAGGCTTAGGCTTAGCCACTTAAACTGCGGAAATTATGGTAAGCGACCGCCGCGATCGGACTCAACTTGTAATATTGTCTACCGCGATCCCAGCGACCCAATCGATACGCACCTAGATCATTGTCGCACGTAACGATGACGATTACAGCTATGCTTTCCTAACGAAGTATAGCGGTACTTTGCTGATTCTTAGAACAAAACGCATCGCTACCTCTACATGGCTTACAATATCTTTAGGTCTCTAGGTAAACGCAATGCCGGAAAGCTAAATTTTCCTAAGAATTTTGGGTGAAACAGCAAAGTAACCTCTTTCTAATATTAATTCCAATTTAATAATAACAAACGAATAAACATAAAAAAGAAACTGGTACGATAAAATGCTTACCCAGCGATCTTGTTTCTGAGCTGTTTGCTACCGATAATGGCAACCTCGTCGCAGATGCGCTTGTTTGTGTGGAAGTCATGAGTGATTTTTGTGTAATACTTCTCGATGATGAGCCTGGAAGCCTTCTTCACTGTCTTCGTACGAACGCGACTCATTTTTTATTTGCCAA
>KN549598.1:33207-43535 GCA_000797555.1 Oesophagostomum dentatum | reverse complement strand
TAAAAGTTACAGTTTGTCCAGCTGCCAACCGCCATTACCGATGGGTAGCGGATACGCCAGCAAGCATCACGCCCCATGCGAGGGAAGCAGACAGCGCCACTAGGCAGCCGCCGATAGACAAACTGATGCTAAATTTAATGGCGTTTTTTACATTGCTAGATCGTATAGATGGAAAGCTAATAATATAATGTCAAAAAATTGCCTAATATCTGCAGCGATTGGGCTGCTGAATATTACCCACAGCTTAGATCTCGCAAAAATCCGGCTTCTTTCCACACTGATTTCGACTGGAAAAATTTTGCTATAAGCCTAAGTCTCAAATAAAACTCGTAGCCATTTAGCGCTGCCGTATATGCCTGCCTTACGCGTGGGATAAAACCCAAAAGTGAGGAAATCATAAAAAAAAAGCAAAAACGTCGCAGCGTTCGAGATATTATGCGCGAAAAGACTATTAGAAAAAAACTATAGGAAAAAGAGATCGCCGCATGATGACTGGGTGCAGGGAAAAATCCACGCAGCAGAAGCCCTGGAGAAAACATGTTCTGCTGCGTTTTTCGCAGTACGTAGCAAAAACAAAGAAAGGTAGTATCTATAGAATAAAATTCAGGAAAACGAGGCTACCAATCGGTTGTTCTGCGCTTCTGCCACGGCTTTTCAGAAAATCCATCTGATTATACATGGTAACCAACGAGCAGACGGAAAGAAACTGAGATTGAGCTAGTACACATTGTCAGTGGAGGCTTGTTACGAGCCATTTTTACGAGCGGGTATAAAAATGTGTACAAATATGCCTGCAGTTACTGCAGAGCAATAAGGTAAAGAGTCTTCCAATTTAAAAAGCTGATAGCCTGTGATGTTATCTTTCTGTGAAGACGAATGCAGTGCTAATAAACGACAGGTGGGAGTGGCAAATGGATACGAATTCGAGCTTCCTCATCGGCGCAGTTTGCCTCACTTAAAAACAAAATTTTTTGAAGAAAGTAGAAAATATTGTACGCTACAATAATGGTCTACTTCCTGGCAAAGATAAACGCAGTGTACACCGTATTTCTTGAGATCTCACGCGCAATTATAATTAGCATTTAAAAAATTGCTCGCTCTACGGCAGCAGCAGTATCAGTCTACAAAGCCACAAAGCATCTCGTTGGAAATGAGTAATAGCAAAATCTATTTTTGCTTACCGTTTCAAAGTATTAATAAATGCAAGAGAGCTAGTTTATAGTATTGGCGAGGGAATAAGAAAAGCGGTAAACAGTTGCTTTCGTCGAACAAAGCTCACAGTAATCCACTCAAACTTTGTTTTCTGTGGTAAAAACAACAAGAAACTCCTATGCTTATTTAATGGAAAGATGCGTATTAAATACATAGCTCTTTCAAACGGATGAATCTTAAATATTAAAAGAGAACGGTTTAATAGTATGTCGCAGTACATAAATAAGTAGAGCTGAATAATGATCTAAACATTTCTGCAAATCTTACTAGGGCGCATTCCGTCGAACGAAACACGAACTGATTCTGTGAGCGTTTTTACTACAAAAAATGATCAGGATAGCGCATGAATGTAGAATGATAGCGTCCATGAAAATCCGGGGGGAAAACTAGTAGATGGAAATAGAAGTATCTCTAACTCCTTAACTAGAACCTCCACCTCAGTTCTTCTGCGCAACGCTATCAACTTTCTAATCAACACACTCAGTATTTGTGATGCTGCTCCAAGCCAGTGGGGACCCCTCTGCCTCTCACTCTATCTATGCTGTTTTCGCAAGCATCTTGCGGACACTGTTGATGGGCCACTAACATCGAGAATAAAGCTTGCGATCAATTTCACTTCATTTGGTGGTGCAGTCATCGGGTATCGAATTTGGAAGTGCAGTCACCTAGATGCGGAGTTCTATTTCACTTTCGTCAAAAAGGTTTCATGGAGACAGGTAAAGAGGTAAATCCAGGCATCCTCTACACTGATAACATAGTACCAGTCGCATTTGGTTTTCGTAGTCCTCAAAAATCCAATACATATAATGAAGCTGCAGTGCAGGTTAGATGGACCGAGGGGGGACCGGTAGACTTCGATTCATTAGGCTTTTAAACACTTTCTTAGTGGATCCACTCCATTGGCGAATAAACTACATCACTCTCAGAGAAGAACAAACACTTATCAGCACCTGTCAATAAAGTCAAATAATAACCTTGGTTTGGCTGTTTTAGCGAACCTATTGCAGCGTGAAGTGCATAAGGTGGCCAAAACAATTTTTTAAAGTAAACGATCTTCCGACCATAAAATTAAAAAAAAGAAAATCGAGACGGAACGCTGCACTTAACGCCATACTGCCAGGCATGTAGATCTACTGCAATATGGGAACCTTTACTCATCTGACACAGCTACTACTCAGAAGACTACGGCACCGTGGAACTCCCATAACGGCTCATGTGGAGGACGTGCGCTTCTGCTGGAAACTGCTTTATTTTCAGCCATAAATAATATTCTTAATAAACGGTGCCAGAGATGAAAAGACAAAGCCATTTCTGGGTAAACCAGAAAAACTCATAAACTCGAATCACTAGAACTAGAACCATCCTTTGTTCCCATACATAGTGGTCTACCTTTTTTCTTCTATCGGGCTGCATTCATCATTACAACTCATACAGGAAATCAAGCAGACAGTGCCAGCTTACATGCAACCACCAAAGGCAACATTCACGAAAAAAAGCTTTTTTCTAACTTCCCAGAATCTCAGGTCGTTGGAAAGCTACATTTGATGGAGCAGCCCAACTCTAAAGCTTAGCTTCTTTGGAGTAATCGATCAACAAGTTATGAACGATTGCGCTCACTCTGAACGACCCCACCCGCTGACATCCCAGCTGTGATGTTTCATTGCGACATGGTAGGACTGCTAAACACAAAACAGATTACCTTTGACCACTGGCGTATCGCACAGCAGAATCTTGGGTTACGATGAGAAACTGTTGCTGTTAGTCTTCTATTTACAATTTCACTTTTCATGCTTGTGTTTATTAATGTTTGGTGGTTTTTAAAAGAACTTCTTTAGGAAATGGGTGCCTCTAAAAGTAAATATCCCTTCTTGCAAAGTGGATTGAGGCGCCGTTTGCCCTATCAGCTGATGATCCCACCGATCACGATTTTCCAGCAATGTAGCCTGCTGGCTGTCTTGTCCAATGCCCTTTTTGCGGAAGCAAACACGCACCTACTACCTCTCGGATAGTTTCTCAAAAAATCATCTAGTTTGCTTCTTTTTTTCCGTAATTCGTCGCCGTATTTCACTAGCATGTAGTACATAAGATTATCTAGCCCCGGATTTTTGAAGAAAATCTCGCAACTTTTTTCTTTTTTATCATGACTGCTGCCTTTAACTCCGCGATGGACATAGCATAGAGTTCGTCCTCATATATGCGCAATCCTGTACGCGATTTCGCGATTTCGTACATGTGTTCATTTAAGTAGCTCGAAAACAGCTCGATTACCGACACTGAACTTTTTAGGCCAGGGCCCGTATTCATCAATAGTTAATCCTGGTTTAAGTCCAACTTTTGACTTAATTTGACCCGCGTTGGTTTAGCTTTAATCAAGCTGGGTTAAATTAAACCAAAACCTCGTTCGTCAGCAGGTCTCACATTTTGTGCGATGGTTTAAATTAAACCAGTCTTAAAACGTCGAATGATGATGACGGCTCCAGATCTTTCTACGCGACGTCGCACTACCAGAGAGGCGTTTTGATGTGAATGTTTTTAAAAAGATTCCTACCACCATCTATGTCGGAGCACGTTTTTAAAACTTTTCGTATAAACAGACTATTGGTTAGCGAATACTCTGCAGCACTTTCAAATTCGAGAACGCGAACATTTTATCTGAGCTGTTGCAGCTGCTTGACGTGACAGTATTCCCAATGAAAAAAAGTATCCCGGGTATTGCAGAATAGCTTCAATTTAAACCTTGCTCTTGCGCTCCCTAAAATACCTCGAAATTTATATCAGTCACAATGTTTTAAACGATCTTCTCTTTTTATGGTAAAATTATATTGATATCGACAGGAACTTTGTTCGCGCAAAGGTTGTTTAGTTCATCTGCTCTACTTTTAGATGAAGCTTTTCCGGATTTGTAAAAATCTTCAGTAATCTTGCTACAAACTTATTTCAGACATATCACGGATTACAGATCAACCAAAATTTTCCAAGGTCGATGTTCCGGTTCATTCGAGTATGAATATCTCGAATAAACCGTGGCGCTTTTCACGATGGAAAAGATATTTCTCTTGCAGTATGAGTGAGTGGTTAGTTTTACTAAAAAGTATTGTAAGGTGGACTAAGCAGGCCAAGAAACACTGCTTGCATTTCGATTGTTTGTCTCGTCATTCCTAGAGAGCGCTTCTTTCCGAGAGGGCGCTTTCACACAGCTGCACTTTTCATGGACTTCAGCCTAAAGGCAGTGTACCGCGAAATCTGAGTTCCTGCACATTTGGTACCAATCGACACCTTTTGGACGTAGCAACTTCTGCAATATGTCTCTTCGAGAAGACAATTGTCTACAGGGTATTTTTTTTCTTTGTTTACGAGAAAATAGCTGTGACAAGCTATGCTGGCAGGCTAAACCACTATTACGAAACATGGGAGCGTCTTGTAATCAAGAAACAAATCAAGAAACACATACACTGCTGGGCTGGGATAGATAAACCTCAACTGCGTTTTAGCTCTAAAGCTCATCTCGCACAAAGGGAGACAAGAAAGTATAGCATATTAGCTGTTGCTAGATTTCTGCACGAGTTGTTTGTTTGTCAAGAGTTCATAGTAGTCGTTTTCAGAAGATGAACGTTCCAGAAAATCATATTTTATTATGAGCGTTGTTTTTCCACATCTTTGAGTATGCACAGAAATATACGTCGTTATCATGTGATGTAGATATCGCAACCACGTTCAGTCTGGTGACTCGCTTTTGACGCGACCATCTCAAAAGCAATATCAATGCTATTGGAGCGATCATAGTGTAGTATGGAATGATCTAAAAATAGTAATCAGCTTCGGATATAATTTTCACGATAAAGTGAACTTACATAAGTTGCTGCAAATAAAGTACGATAGGTCAGAACAGAGAATCTACTTTCGAATACTGCAATAACCGCATTGGTTACAGCAAATAAAAGATGGAAGATTGCTTGGAATATAGAGAGAGGTAGAATCACGCGAAATACGGTAACGTTTTCTTGCAGCTGATAAGAGGACTGCAGATCAAATATTTTGCTGGAAAGATAATATTACCGATGTTGGTTTAAAGGACGTTACCGTTTAGTTAAAAAATAATTACCGTCTTACAGCAGAATTGTTCAGTGAGAGCACCATGCTAGCAAGAATCAAGGTGAACGAGTCAATGGCACATAAGGCAAAAGAAAACATCTTCAGTCTGAATGCGGTCTCCGAGGTGCCCGCCGAGCAGTACACAGTATGCGTGTTCAAATTCATTTGAGATAAAGCCCATGCGAACACGCCGAAGGAGGTTACCATCTGAATTTTCGTTCACTGTCATAACTGCTCTTTGCTACGAGACTGGCTTCGTAGGTGAGAACATGCCAGTTCTCTTTTATGCACACTATGGAGTGAAAGATAGCTGATATTTCTGACTGAACTGACTTCTTGACTGAAGTCAGTGTTCTCGCTACTGAGCTAGAGGTGAGGGAAGACGGAAGGGGGAGACAATGGGCGATGGTCAATTCTGCTTCAAAACTGCTGTAACAGAGTGCGAGCCAAAAGTAACATCGTGCAAATCCAACCAGCGAATTTGTGGTTTCAGGAAAGAATTTTTTCGGAAACTGTTACTGCATGTTTAATGGAATTTGGGCAGAAAAGATGTTGAGAGCACAGAAGGAAACTCAGAAAATCTTGAGTTTTTCAAAGTTCAAATTTTTGCTCGATATGTGCTCTCGACATATTTCACACGCGATTTCGTTTCATTCTCTTCACCCACTGTAAGGCTACGCCATGGGCTATTCATGAAATAAGACGGAGCGCAACTAGACTAGTCAGCAAAGGATGGACTCCACGAGTTTGTGGATCACAAAAAGGCGCAACAAATTTAAAAATAGAACTCGCTAATTTTGCAGCCATTAGACGAAAAAATTGGGTTAAATTAATACAAAACAGGAAAAATAGAGGAAACACGAATGATTACAAAAATATGCAGTATACATTCGCGGGGTTTGAGCCGACTGTCGACAACACACGATGCGCAGCTTTTTATTCGAAGCACCGCCAATCGACACCTTAAACTTAGGCAATTAAACTCAAGTTATTATTTATAAAAACGCGAAAATATATGCGAAATGTATGTAATGAAACGCAGGTGAAAAGGGCATGAGACAGAGCACAAGTATCTAAAAAAGAAGCTCATATGACACAAAAGCTGTGCACTTCAGTTGACCTTCGGAGTTTGAATACAGCTCTTGTTTCACTTCCTTAAGCGCGTTTATCAGATATCGAGGCAAAGACAACACTGCTTCATGAATGTTGCACATGAAATTCAAGGCAGGATGAGAAAATACCGCGGTCAGATCCACTAGGCAGTATTTAACAGCTCTTATTTCAGAGGAAAGATTTTTCATAAATTCGTCTGGGACGTGAACGTGTTGATTCTCATAAAAAAGAGCTTCAGACAGTTCGGGCAAGAAATGTGAAAACGTATACCAAATTCTGCTTTTTTCGGCCCACAGCAGGGGTGATTAATGTCGTATGTGATCGTGAATTAGTTGCTAACTGCTTCGTGGCATTTGTCGACCCAGATCGCGCTAAAGTTGTTTTATTCTGCGTCGACTCTAGCTCTGAACAATCCACATCTGATTCACAGTCGCACACGAGCTATACTTTGTTAAAAGGGGAAAGTGGCAGGCTTATAATTCCTGCTTTGCGTACAAACTAAAAACGGGGCTCGCCGTACATAGCCAGCCATGCCTTTCCTGTAAAGGGCCCTGTGAAAGGACTTCACGGATATCAGCGATCTTCTTTTCCTTTTATGCTGCGTTTCTGACTGTAGGACGTGCCAATAAATTTGCGTCACATTTTGGGGAGCTTACGACAAGGCGATATAGTTCAGAGATTGGAAAATCTGCTTACACAAAAACTGGCAATAGTGTATCCAATTGATGAACTTCGCTTTTCATAGCGATCCCTCATCCACAGCGCAACTGCTCGCTCAACTATCATTCCTAGCTGAAAATAAAATTAGTAGCTTATTTCTAGTAGTTTTAAAAGGACGCAGAAAATGGTTCGGCACCTGTAGTGATGGATCTCCTGCCAGGTACACTAGCTGCAGTATTGGGCACCATTCATAGTCGACCGAAGTAGAGAGCGGATGCTATAGAATGGATGAATATTGAGAGAGGTCGATATTGCTCTATTCCATAACGCCCGCCCTCTACATCGATCGGCTGTGAATGATGCCTTAGCGACAGCATACGCGATAAGTCATACCCTACTCTTTCTTTCCTTGTATTCTCACGTGGGTGCCGAGAACATTACTTGTAGACTTCAGAGCCCGACTGTTCAATTTTGCTTTCAACTTCAGAAAAAAATAGGGCTGGAAGGGCGTTATGCAGGAATCTAAGGTTCTAAGGTTCATAAAAAGCTGATATCAGCTTTTAGGGAGCAACTTTTTGAAAAGTTCTTACATTTATTCTCGTAGGATAGCGACCTAATAAGTTTTTTCCATTTTGTCCGAAAATTGGGAAGTCAAACCTTGAGCGGTTGTGGTCTCAAGACTGACGCTGTTAGTAGAAGTGTTAACATTATTTCAAGCGTATAGCCTCGTTTGTTAAGATCATCGATTGCACAAAATTCTAGAGTCTTACAACTCCTAGGTTCCCAGTATTCAGAATAGAAATTTCTAAGAATAATTTCTGCTTAACTCAAGGTACTTCCCCGTACGCAGTGGTAGTATTATTTCTTGGAAAAATCACCTGAATCAAGGCGAATGCCGTCATGCACGCTCCAGATGGAAAGCGGAAACCGAAACAAACAGCTGTAGAAATAGCAGCTTGGCAAGGGTCCGAATATGTCAAATAACGCAGTAGTTGTAAAGTCTGGAAAAAACACCTCACAAGATAAAGAATACTTTTGTGCTTTTATCTAAAAGACGATTATATTAAAACAACTGGACGTAAATCCAGACTTTCAGTGAGTTACACCATCTTACTGTATAACACGAATTAACCGAAGTGTAGTGTGCAGTTCTGACTATTAGTGTTTCAAAACCTTTTTCGAACACACAGCAAGAACTTGTCGAATACTTGTAGCTGCCCCATGCTCCATACGCAGTTTTTGGCAAAGAAACTGTAACACACCGAGAAAGCAAACGATTTTTGAGTGGTGACCATAAAGTGCGGCTTTGCTGAAGTTGAAAAAAAAAATAGGAAAAACAGAGTTGAAATAGGTTCTATCGCTGCTGCTAAAGTCACAAACAATCGTTGAAATATTGGCCTGTTATGAGGAGACGAAAATAGAGAGTGCACATAGAATTTTGCGCAGTGAAAAGAAAGCGTTCGCACTGCAGAGCTGACATCAAGTCTCATATTCTTGTGGAGAAGTTCTGCTTCATCTTACCTGCTCGCGGCATAGGTAAATAGTCATTGCCATTTAACTGGGGTAATTTGCTACTGACTGTTGAATATTTAGTCAGCTTTAGTGTCGCAGTGCATTAGTTCACACTGTAAGCCGGCAATAGAAGATTTTTCTTTGAAAATTCGAAATACGTTAAGTGCAGTCGGTGATCAAGGCCCCGTAACTGATACATCAATTGCCGCAGGTGTCGTAGGTGGTGCTTTCCTAATTCGCAATTACAACTCATTTACAAACCAAAGGGGTTTAAGAAACAAAAGCCGAAACTTTGGTATAGACGTTTTTCTCGCATAAACGTTGGAGTTGGTACACTTTTATTAGATAAAGGTCAAAATTCGGTCAAAACGGTCCCAAAACAGGAGAAATAGTGCTGCTTTCTATTTAATTAGTGGACTGGTCTCTGAAACGATATTTCCATTCTTAAAATACTATCGAAATTCTAGACTCAGAATTCCGGCGGACCTCATTTTTTTTCCAAAAAATTCTAGGAATGTATAGAAGTAACTGCAGCATACTAGAATTTTGGGAATTTTCCGAGAGAAATTTGCATAGCTTGCGATATGTGTAATTACAGCACAACCTCGGAGTATAATCGGTTTCTAAGCATTCACTTTATTCCGCGCTCGACCTACGAGGTTCTTAAGGAACAATATCTAGACAGTCGCGGTACCCTACTGATATTCGTGAATCCTGGGGATCTGTAGCCTTTGAACAGTTTTCTAATCATTGTTAGGACTGCCTAATATTCTCAAGAAGGGATGAAAGTAGACTTCTGCCGTTGACGATCCGAATTACGTGCATAGAATTAATTTTTTTGAGAGGATGTTGGACTAGGAGGGAAAGACTATGTTCTGCAGTCTTTATAACATGGTTTGATTATACTCGCCAAAGGCAAAGATCTGCTGCAGACTCGCTGCATTTACAACATATGCTATAATTATCAAAAAATAAGTGTGCATTTTGCAGTAAGATATTTACCTGTAAAGCAGTTATGCACGCTGAATGTAGCAAGTATGTCAACAACAGTGTTATGAGAAGAATCTGAAACGATAAACAGTGTAGTACATTTTTATTGTAGTCTACAGGCAGTGTAAAATAGAAGACGATGGAGGCCGGAGAAACCCTTGCATCCGGCAGCAAAAATTTTAAAAAGAAGGTTCGCCTTCGGTTTCGAAAAGTTTTAATTGCAGGATTTTGGAGTAAAACTTTTACGTTAAGGTTTAAAAAAACATCGAACTTTGGACGATTTTAGAAGAATTATCTGAATTCTGAAATTTTTTTAGAAGAACAGAGCTTACCTTACAGTTCACATGAAAATGTAGGTTACAGCATTTCTTGATGGCAATAGCAGCGACTATGGCTGAGATTGCGCCAGCGAATGCCTGCGAAGATAGTACCAACAGAAAACCCCTGTCAGTTATGAGCGGTTTGTAGTCTTTGCAAGACATGACTGAAAATGAAGTGTACATTTCGAGGAAGGTGTTTATAGCAGAGAGGTTACGTGAGTGGTTGACAAAAAAAGTCAGACAAAGGAGCTAATTTCAACCAAATGGGTCAGGAATTTGATGTTGAATGCCTTAGGATCTGCAACCTGAAGGTCTGCCCAATTATGCGAAATATTCTAGAATCCATGAAATAAACGGGATATAACTTAGTTGACTCTTTTTTCTTCATTTATTTACGCATCTTTAAGCCAGCAGAGTAACGGAGTACCG
>KN549597.1:73496-84008 GCA_000797555.1 Oesophagostomum dentatum | reverse complement strand
GGTTTGTTGGTTCGGTTTACTCAACTTTGTGTTTGCATGTTTTCTTAATAGGCAAGCAGTGCCTTTCGTAACATAATATATATTCGCAGAATTGCCGCTTTTTAAGGCAGCAACCACGTAAAGAACGCCTTCTGAGTTCTTGACGGAAAAAGGGGGTTGAAAGGAGTCAAAAATGAGTAAAGGTTCAGGAATCTCTGCTCAAAAATCACGTCTTACGGAGAAAATCGCTTCAGAAGACCCGTCCGCGATTTAACGGACGAGTTTTCCTATTCGTCTCGCGCTTTCTGTTGGACTTGATTACCGCCTCGAGAGCGAGGGCATCGAAGAGCCTCACAACTCCACTTATACCCAATGCTTGTAGCGCTTTAACTAATGTGCAAAACCAGTTGGATGACTTGTCCGCATGGCTTTTGAGCCCAGTGTTTGAACCTCAACCCATTTTTTGAGTCCCTCTTTCAAAATCCATCATGAACTCGGAAGCCGTTCTGAGCGTAGATGCTGCCTTCAGGTACAATAAAAGCGAAGACTGTGTTTCCTAAGAACTTTCCGCTAAACCTCCAGAGAAACCAACTGCCGCTACAGTACATACATACTATTAGGTTGCCTGGGAAGTTCTCAGGGTTTTAACTGGCCCACTTTAAGCGATCATAACTTTCTTAGTAGTTATCGGATTCAGGTAAAACAAACCACTATTCGAATCAGCACACCTTTGTCAACGCGGTGCTGGTCGATTTATCCCATCAGCAAAAAAGGGTAGCCAAGATTTGACAAAATCCACGAAGGCTGTTTTTGCCTGGTCCTGATTGACCAAGGTTCTACCTGCGAAAAAGTTGAAGATGCTTAAAGAAGTGGTAGTCTGTTAGAGAAAGGTATGGGGAATATAACAGAACTTCAGCCCTCAATTCGTTCAATTTTCGGGTTGTGGTTTGTGAAACGTGAGGGCCGTGCATTGTCATGTAAAAGAATCGGGCCTCTTATAATGACCAGTGCCGGCTGCAGCTGAAGCAATTTTCGGTACATTTGATGGATTTCCTCACAGTACATAGGACCCTTCAGCTATGGCTTGGCCTGGTTGCAAAAAGTTGTAGTGGATCACATCAACGGCCGACCACACTGTAACCTTTTCTGGTGGGGCTTTGTCTTTGGGAACTGCCTGGGAGGTTCGCCGGCATCGAATCACAGTCCCGAACGACTTCTGTTATCGTACAGAATTCATTTTTCATCATGGGTGACGATTCTGTCCAAAAACGGGTCGTTTTGATTGCGCAAAAGCAGAGAAGAACAGATCTCGAAGCGTGACAGTTTCTCCCCGTCATTCAACTCGTGGGGCACCCACTTTTCGAACATCTTCACCTTTCCAATGTGCTTTAAACCATCAGCAATCGCAGTTCTACTGACTCCCAATTTTTTCTGCAATTCCACGAATTGTTTAGTTGGGTCAGCTTCTACCAAGGCCTTCAAGTTGTCGTCCTAAATTACTGTAAGTCGACCGTTAGGCCCGGGGTATACTTGGCGCGAGGCGACCAAATCGTGTCGCGAGAGCTGTAAAACTTGAGCTGTACCCGTACAAAAATGACACACAACTGTTCGTAACGTCCCATCTGTTCAAAGGCACGCGCGTTTTTGAGAGTTACGTGCCATCTTTGTAAACGTAAACCTTAATTTGCACGCCTATCGCGCGCGATTTTGTCGCGTCGCGCGAAGTGTACCCTGGGCCTTACGGAGTGCAGTTCCAAGGCTGAAATCTCCGGAACGAAACTTCTTGAACCATTATTGCACGGTGTTTTCTCCAAAGCAATTAGGCCCCCACATGTGGTTAATTTGTCGGTAGTCTCGGCTATGGATTGCCCCAATTTCAAGCTAAAATAAAAATATTGTTCGAAATAGCTCCTTCGACATGCTTCAATAAGTCAGGAAAAGTAAACTTATTAAATACAGGAAGAAGGAAACTATATTTCAGATAGAGCAAAGAATTCTGTACTTGATGTGATACCGAAACACCAAATAATTTAAATTTTTGTTCAGTAACAGACGAAAAAAAAACCGATAACACAAAACCCTGAGAACTTTCCGTACAACCTAATAGAAATGGTTGAATCGTTTGCATGCGGTGCTACAAACACCCTTCGCACTCAGCTAAGCTGTTAAAAATAGAATACTACAGAATACTATGGGGCAGTGTGCAGAAAATACCCAGAATAAGTAGAGTGGAAGCGTTGGAAAAGCGAAACAGAAAGAGAGAGTGCTTTGGGAGGCAAACACAGATGAGATATGGAACAACCTGTTCTTTAGTAAAGGACGTCAGTTATGAAAATATCTGACAAGTAAGTAAGACTGTAGTAGCGGCAAAGTCTGCATTCTCTCAAATTTACAGATTGTGAAAACATGGTAATCTGCAACTGCCAGACAATTTCTCGAAGTGAAAGCGCTGTACGCAGAAAATAACAAAAGGAACTTTACCTGTTACTATCGATAACTTGCCAGGGCCCATATTCATAAAACCGTTTGGAGTTCGAATGCGTTTGGAAATTCACTTTCAGGGAGTTTCCTGCTCGTACAAGCTATACTTTTGATTCGTCTAGACAAGAGTGAGCACAAAGAGACAACTATGATCCAAACTCTGGAAAAAGCTTTTTCAGAAAACTGCTCTAAAGAAAGTTCCAAACCGTTTGGAACTCCAATCTCCTTTTATGAATACGGGTACAGGTTGGTATATTATTGTGCACAAAGCCGCAAGAAAACTGCCGACGAATCATAAGAAAACTGCCGGTTTCTCCAGAAGTCTGGACTATGTTTAAAAAAAACAAGATGTTTTCTCCGACGGAGCAGTCAAAAACGCAGTGACAGAATACATCTCGGAGGTCCACGTGATCTCTTTTTTCGAACGGTGCCTTCCTTTTCCTCAGAAATACCACCTACATGATGAAATTTAGATGGGAGCACGAATCGACGGTCCTTACTTTTCCCAACCGACGGGAGAACAGAGATTACAGGATCCGTGGGAGCTTCATGGGCGCAGACGCAAATTCTTCTATGTCGCAGTGGACCCTCGTTCAGTTTTCTTCTGATTTAGGGTTTTCCTAGTTTGCTGTTCCATTGTTGAGTGTTTCTCACACAATGTCTCCATTTTTATCCATGAAGCAGCAACTTCGATCAACAGCGTCCCTTTTTTAATGTGCTTTTTCCACTTCTACTTGAGAAATTTCTAGCTTAGGCTTTTCCATTTTTTCGTGAAGCTATTAATCGAATTTGCCATAGAATTCTTCATCTTACTGCATTACGGCACCGCTCCAAGTTGCACTATGTAAATAAAATAAAATAAAATAATGACAGGAAGTGGGCAATTTCATCTCTAGCACCCTAGCAGTTCTGTGAGAGGATGAGGATGTGGAGACAGGACTTTTTTTCAACAATTTCTCTGCTAACTTCAATGCTATACCGTTTTTTTAATAACCAGGCGACCTAAATTGTTACCTTCTGGGTTCGATACTCGCTTAGAAGTACGTTCATCCTCGACGGCTGCTGTAAACAATGTCTGTTTCTCCAGATAAAAAAATGTGCTTATGCAGATGCATGCAGTTACCTAGAATGCTGGTAGCACCACCATTCTCCTGCATAAAAATTGATCCCGAATTAATAATAAGGTAGCTACAAAGTGACGTGTGCACATCGAGTCCATTCAGCAGGTGAGAATCACCACCATCGAGCATGGGAGGAGCTCTGAACTCAAAAACGGTAAGAATTAACCTCTCTCAGATGTTCAGGCTAAGGAATTACCTGAACAGATTAGGGGCCCAAACTATCGCCAGGTTTTTCGCAGTCATATCGGTTAAGGAAGTATAGCTGCAAAGTCGGGAAAGATGTCGCATGAGGTAAGCTGCTGTTCTGAAACATCTATTTCATTAAACGATTCTCGAATATTTGAAATAGATCGAGCAAGTAGTCTTAAGCAGTAAACATCTATCTGCTGCCCAAACCTAAGCTAGTTGCAAAATTACCTAACTTTATTGCTTATTTTTGACAAGGAACCTGTAAATACGCTCTTGTTTGTTTCAGCGGTAGTAAATTGACATGCTCGTTCGGCAGAAAATTGTTCAGCTAATGACCACCTGGGAAGTGAAAGACGGCATTTTCCGACCTTCCACAGTTGGAAAATAATTCAAATGTTTGTTCTAGTTGCGAATAAAGGTCACTTCGATTTGTGCCCTCAGTAAAGATCGCCTCCATTTTTTCATCCAAACGGTTGAACTTGTTCGAAGTGCAAAAGACTGCTTAGTTATACTAATACTGCAAGGAAGAACTACTGTTGTAAGTTCCTAAAATAAAATAATATTGGAACTTCGGCCTGTAACCAGGGCAGCAATGCTTGAAATGGGCGATTTGGCACATTTTAGAGTATGTTGCATCTAGAGGACAACGTAGAGAGCTAGAGGTTTTCCTGAGCTAAAAGTGATTTAGAGTGTCGCTTGATTCCCATCACTGTGAAATTCCTCCTCAGGTCAGCCAATCCAAGAAAGCATCTCTAGTTCAAAGCAGCGTATCCGCATGTTGCTGCTCAAGCGAGTGTGGTTCATAAATGCTTATTCAGCAGGACCAGAAGGTAATTTGTAGGTGGACCTCCAGTTTCAGTGCACGCTGTACTTGAACAGTGAGAGCGACTTACGTACTGTTCTGGAAAGAAAGCTCATGTGTAAGGAATTAGAACAGTATGGAAGCCAGTTATTCGCTGAGGATGAAAATTTTTGTCTAGGAATGCCTCAAACAGGAAAAGCGAAACTAAAGCATAGAAAAATATTCCTTTAGAAAACATTTTCATGAAAAATAAATTGCAACGCGGGCGATAGCCCATCGAGGAGTTAGGTCAGGGTAACCAGGCGTTACCCGCCGCTGACCTAACCGTGCGGTAGTGAATCGCAAATATTTCTTAACTGAGCTTCTAACCCGTCCGTAGCCACAGGTTCGACATTGATAAATCGCTCCCATGAAGCAAAACACACAAAAATCCGCTGTTTAGCATTTGTTTGATGAGCTTGCGAGGGGCGAAAGAATAAAATAAAAGGCCTGGATAAAGTATCCAACAAAAGGCTTCGTACTCACTCCCAGACCCGTTTTCTTCACACTTTTAGAAAGTCTCTTATGGAAGGAATACTTCTCGCGAACGTCACTTTTGCAATTTTTTTCTTCCTTTAAACGCCCGGGTATGCAAAAGGAAGGATAGTTCCATCAAATAGATGGCGACCATATACGTGCTACCTTTTTGGGGCCAAATTTCTGAAAATCACAGTAATGTGTTTGCCATTTGGGCGGCGGATAATCTTTAGGTTTGTGTTTTAGCTTTTTTGGTTTTAGGTAAAGAGATTTTCATAATAGAAATCAAAAAGGAAAGTAAAAACAGAAGGGTGAAAGTACTATACTCGAGTAGCACTGATTGTTAGTAAGTTTTGGTTCTATCTACTTCGCTAGCTACATTAGAGAGGCTTTCGACCGCTATTCTTTCATCTCTGATGTTTGACCATGAGCTCCAGCCAAGGTAAGTCTTGTGTTGGTAAAGCAGCAACATGTTTGGCGGTAAAATATGACAAAAAAACTGCAATTGCTCAAAATGACAGGAAGATGAATGCGAGCTATGCTATTACAGTACACTAGCACCCACCGTAAATGGGCTGCGGGCATAGTCTCCATTACACTTCGAAGTTTGCAGATCCTATCTTCCTCGGGACTTTCGAACGCTGTCTGAAATATCTAGCTTCCAAGACTCATAAATAATTGCCATCAGCACAATCATTTCTGTGATCTTTTGTGTTGCTGAGATCGACAAGTTAAGACCTAACACGCATAACACAAAAACAAAAAAACTAGCCAAAATTTTCGAGTAGGACTGGAAGGTGAAGAGCGGATTGGGAAGTTGCCGGAAATACTGCTTCAGCAGTGAAGAAACGGAATAAATATCTCTCTGTCCGAATTCCAAGAGGTCAGGATCATTTCCACTATCGAACTTTGCTCTGAAATGAAAACCACGTTTTCACAGAATAACTCGGAAACAAAAAGAAATGCACCGCATGTTTAGTTAGTAATGACTTACCAGGAAATGATACTTAGCGTAAACTCGAACGGCACAAACGATGTTTATGGTAAAAACGTGTCCTCTTTATTGGAAATTCAAATATCTTCTCCCCTGACCTTGATATGAACCAGTTAGATGGTCTCAAAATTGGCGCAGAGCACTTCTAAACAAGCAGTTTCCGAAATATTAGTCGGACCAAAACATGGATCCATGCTTATTAAAGGTAATTAATATTGTAGAAGGGTCTAAGAACATCGTACACGGCTCCTATCCATATTCTCAGAAGATTTCCTGTTCTTCCGTGCACGATAATATTAGATGGACCGCCATAACCATTACAGTTGTGGAAAATTCGAAACGCTGTAACTCGTTTCCGTTTTTTGTGCCGTTCGAGTTTACGCCAAGTATCATCGCCTCGTTAGTTGCTGTAAGCGAAATGCATTAAAGTCTCTGGAGGGGGATGGTTCCATCAGTTTCTTGAATGCTGCCTTTAGGAATAGTTGTGTAAACACCTCTAGTTGTCTAATCGGCTAGAATTTGTGAAATGGTCAGCGTAGTTTCGCTCACCTCAGTTTCTGTATATTTGACTGGATCCCACACTGACGGTAGATCCCTGTCACAACGCCTTGGTGTTCGATGGCTTCACAACAGCGTTCGACAATCAGGGGCACTAAATTCCAACAGTATCAGACTCAGTGCCTCCAAAATTAAAAGGCTGAAATTAAAAGGCGGTCACAGAAATTTTTTCGAGGAGGTGCGGGAGTGGCAACTCCGGAGGGTAGCGCAGCATCATAGCGTGAAAGCGGTGAACCAGTTGGGTCTGTTTTCTTCTGAGTCTTGCGCGAGTTATTGCGTACAGGACTGTGAATGAATCGAGCATTTACCGTAGAGAGATAAGGCGCGAGTTGGGACAAACACACAATCTTAAACTCATTTGCCTCAGGCCTATGAAGATGATGGAAGACCGAAACGTCGGCCGAAGGAAAAGGAACCTCAGACGGCATAGGAATATTCCAAATAATATAGTCAATGACGGTGTTTGAAGAAGTGAGAACTTGGTATCTACTTAGGTAGGATGAGTGCCCAGCAGAGAAGCAAAAATCTTGGAACACAGCAATCTTTATTTATTTTTCATAGTCAATTGCTTTGGTCTTGGATTAGAAATTTTTTAAAAAATATCCAAAAACTGCCTTTCATCAGGGATTTTCGATACATATGTTTTTGTGCAGATTTGTAATATATGATTATAAGGAGGATAATAGGGAAATCTGTTGAAACTATGTAGCTATAGCATTTGTGCATTAAAATACAAATACACCCAGATTTTTAAAGCCTATATCTGTAGTTGTATCTTCAAAACCGTGCAGCTTGAAGAAAAAAAACCCTAATGTTGTTGAAGGAAAATGGGGATTAGTCCACTCGTTATCGTTTCAATTGGCTTACCTCTTTTACTGCCTTTTCGAGTTTTGGCGAAAGAATTACTACAACAATGTCTGGCTTGTTGCTGTAGCTGATGTGCAACATATACAACACCAGTGAGTGAAATCGGTTCAGGTTTTTAGGATTTTGCCGAACTGCCTACCGTGTAAACTAGAAACACTGGAAAAAAGAGAAAGAGCGTCGAACCTTTCCGTCCGGTCCTATTCAAGTGATCCACGAGCGCTGTGCCAAAGACCGGGTCGCGAAGACGAATGCGGTGTTTCAGCAATCCTGGTATTCGACGAGCTGCCAGCAGAGTTGTCTGGAAGCATTAATCACTAAAGCTGTCGCTGGTTATTGCTAATCATACATATTAATATGTTTGCATGTTTTATGTTTACTGTCCTCAGTGTAGGTTGTTCATAAAACGATCCTGTCTGTCATTGCCGCTAGTCATTTATTCGTGGGTGTAATTCTGGTTGCCAAGGCACGTTTATAGTATTTGGTACTATTCCCAGCGGCACATTTTTTAAAGTGTATCTCTACACTCAGATGTGAGTCTCTAGGCCATCTCCGCCCATTCTTTTCACGTAAAAGAGTTTAGATGCTTAGATCAGGGATCTTCCACCGTCTCGCTGCCCTTCAGCTTTATTTCTCCACTCAACCGTTATTTGAGAGTTCATGTCAGAACACTTGAATGATAATGTCCTCTTCTACTGAAAATAAATATTATTTGCAAAAACTGTTGGCATACTGATCGCTAGCATATCCAGAAAAGTACAACTATTTTGACTAGTGCTCGGGAGTTCTATCATATCCTCAAAGCCGAAAGAAATAAACACTCTGAGCATTTGCAAAACAAAATGCTGTAACTATGTGGAGTAAAATTTAACTGTAATTATCCTAGATGTAGCTGATTTTATGAAAACACAACAACTTTGTTCCAGAAATGGTCTTACTGGGGAAGAACTTTGCGTACTTGGTGGAACGATAACAAATAGGACCAATACTGTTTTAGATGCAGGCCCCACTAAAAACTCGCAAAATGTGAAGGCGTTAGTTCCTGCTTATCCAGAGTTCAGATGACGGAAAATTAGCTTAACTTTGCTTTAGAACTACCAAAAATTGTTGTTTTCTGCAAATGTGCTCTATCGTTAAACCTGGTAATTAAACCAATAATCTACGAAATGTTCAATCCGATCCTCTTTGTTCTGTGAAACATCTAATTTTGGCAGTTTTAGAGCGAAATTAAGCGAAATGTATGAGGCCGTGACTTCCGCTGAAGAATAACTAGCTCCTTCACACTACGAGGGTTCTCTAGCAGGGTCAACTCTATGTAATGGCGTTAGTCCTTTTCTTTATCGTTTCACTAAGGTCAAGACGTTCTGCAGTCTTAAAATAGAAAAAAAGGTAAAATAAACATCGAAAATTGCCCCTTTAGCAGGGACGGAGCATCTAGGTGGCCGATAGAGTACAATGGAAGATAGGGAGTTATGCTATTTTCTTACCTTGCTCGAAGAAGAGAAACGCACTGGCAGTCGCTTGTCGTCGATGAGGCGCACACAGTCGCTTGGAAATGTACCCACCTGAACAAGCAGTGGTTTCTTACAGCAGAGCGAAATAACTTTCCGTTGACAAAAAGCAAATTTTAAGAGCAATGAAGGTGAGGTTCTCACCTCAACCATTCTTGCCTCGGAATCTTGTCCACGATCCCGACTTGCAATTGTCAGCTTCGCTTTCCAAAAAACACCCTCTTTTTGCGGTCCAGAATTCATTTCGATAATGGACAGAATGTCCCCGACCTTGAAAATGCATGCATATAAACAAATATCAAATGAGAGACAATTCACCTGTCACACAAACCGCAAAACAAATGGAATGGGAGGGACTATACCTTGAGGCGAAGATGCCCTTCCGATGTAGGCACAAATTCCTTTGTGACCACAGCGGCTGCAATGGCTGGAGTGTTTATTGCCGTGTCTTCTACTGGCTCGAAGTGACCACCTCGACAGTCAACCTAAACGTTTTACTGATTCTGGAGAAGTAACGGGTCCCAGAAATCTAACGGAACCTCTAGGAACTTCAGCACAGGATAGCAAGTGATGATACTACCAGTAAGCTGAGAAAGTCTACACGTATATCGTTCGAGAATATCCTGAAAAGGAAAGGGAGGCTATAGTGAAGAAGCTATAAACTCGATTAATGAACTGAGCGATTAATTTATGAAATGAGTACTGTTGTTAGGGCTTTATTTAAGATTGTGCAAATGTTTCAATTTTTAAAATCTTCATCAAGTAAAATTTCCTGCAGTAAAAGTGAAGAGTTAAATTTTCCGGATTAGATAAGATTTAAAGAGCCGCTGTCCTTAGGAGAAACTAATAACCATATTCATTCTACGTGGATTTCCATTCCTACCAACGGTATGTGTGAAGCTCAGCACCGCGCTGCCCTTCCATGCAAGTGAAGAATTAACGCAGTCTTTGAATGTGAATCAGGTAAAAAACGTAATTTTGAATTTTTTTTTCAAGCAGTCACTTTATCCTTCTCTTATAAAAATACAGCGGCGAAGAATTAGGGTACAAAATATATTGAAATTCGAGAAACGGTTTAACCACAGCACAGGTTTCGTAGCCAATATAGGATTTTGAAGTCAAAAGCTTTACGAAAATTGAGAAAATCGTATGGTCTTAGTACACATTGTGACTACAACGCCCAGTTGCATTTCATACAACCAGCCCACCTTGACGGTTTCCTCCGCTGAGTCTTCATCAAAGAGTAGCTCCTCCAAGTGCGAAAATCGCCTCTCGAACACGCAGCGGTGGAGTTGCTGATCAAAGTTGCACATTTCAGGTAACGACCTAGCAATCGTCCTGAAATAATGAACAATCAGTTCAGGATGTTGATCCACCGCACCATGGCCACATTTCACATTCTGTAAGCTTATAGATCTCAAAATCGTCAATCAGCCTGCTGCTACTAGACCTATTAGCCTCCTTTCCAGAACAATCCATTGCAGAGGCGTTCAGATG
>KN549596.1:73016-86032 GCA_000797555.1 Oesophagostomum dentatum | reverse complement strand
GCCCGTTCAAATGCGGCTACTAACTCGTCCACATTTCCGTTTGAATTTGCGTTGATTCTGAGTGGAAATTTGGACGAGTTGGTTGAGAATGGCGGCCCGACCCCGCCTTCCCCAGGGTGGATAGTCTCGCACCCCAACGGCCCAGCAGTAAAAGCGTCGTTTAAAGTCTCTTTCAGCAGTAAAAGTTTGTGAGTTATACGACACACATACAGGGCAGTGGCGGTCCGAGGGGGGAGGGGCACCTGAGAACGGATGAAAATTTCCGAAAGTGGCCAACCTACACAAAGTCATTCGTTTCCAAAATGTGCTCTGTCTCCATAACTGCACAGAATGCAGAATGTGCATCGACTTTTCAACTTCAGCATATGCGGAATCAGGTTTTACATGAAACAAAAGAATGTTCGGAAAAAAACATGGTTCTAACCATTTTTGTATTGGCAAGAAATTCATACAGAACAATCCGTTTTATACACTATATCAACAAAAATTGGTAACAATTTGATGAGAATATAACTTTTATCCTATATTACAGCATGTAACCGTTAACAAAATTTGTAAATAGCCGGTGACACTATTGCGCACCCTCTTCGCTCTTGTTATCCGCTGTCTGTTTGATGATTTCTGCGTTTTGAGCTGCTTTCTTTTCCCATTTCAAACGGTTTTCGAAGAAGGTCAGCTTCTCCGTTTCATGTTCCAATTCTGCTAGCTCTTTTGAAATCTCCTCTGCACGAATCTAAAAAAATCATCTTCATTTGATTCATATATATAACTAAAATATTGCTTACTTTCAACAAAAGACGATCTGCCTGCGCTTTAATTAAGTCTTGCCGTCGTTGATGCCAGCTGGTGAACTCTTCAGCTTGTCGTTTAGCAACGGTTTCCTCCTCCTTTTCAAGGATCTGCAGAGGTGTCCAAAACAAAACTCTACATTCCATCCACATTTCCAGCAAGAATTATTAACCTTTTCAAGAATAGCACGAACTGCAGAACTAACAGGTTCTTCGGAAGCACTGCAACCACTTAGTTTCTCGAGAATCTGTTTTTGTAACTCTGTCGGTTCTTCTCCTTCCTTGGGCGTAAACATTCGTCGCACTATAGTAGCAACGCCGCCATGCACAGAAGAAGAAGCTAACGAAGATGCGAGATCTAGTCTGCAGTAATCAAACACAAGGTTTTCTAATGAGACTTCGACATGATATATATATAGAAAGGAAAATAATCTTGTAGACATACTTTTTATACAGCGCAGCTCCAAGTAATCTCAACGACTGCCGCAAATTCTCTGGTAATGACTGTGAGTCCCTTGCCACCCATAACAACGTTTTACCAGCCAGATCATGTGGGTCGGTGAGATCAAAGTGGGAATCAGAATGTGTGTTCTTGAGGTAGGGATACTTGAAAGTTTTCTGTAAAACAACACATCACGATTTTCCAGGAAAATTATTATAATATGGATGCCTTTTATGAATAGCGAATTACGTATAGTGGGCGTGAACCAGAATAGGGAAAACAAGCACGAGTACTTAAAACCTCTGCTTGTGACGTGGCTGCAGTTGATATTGTCACTTATCATTAATAGAACTTAAGGCCATATAGAAAAATATAAATGTGGGCAATCCAAAAACTGTCCAAAAATGAGCTGACTTTCAATCGCTGGGAATGTATTTGAGAAACGCAAAAAATCTCCACCGAAAAAAATACTTTAAAAAATCCTCTTACGCATGAAAATATATGAAAATAGACATGTAAAAACAGAGATTAACAATCTTAGGCGCAAATAATACGTACCACATCGTCGTCGTTGACATCATCTCCTTCGCTGATTTCTGCTGGCATAACTTGCTTTTCTTTGGGGAGCTCTGCCCATTTCGAGCATGAGTATAGAACTGAAACCGAAGCTGTATCACTAGTGTAACAGAAAAGAAACCCTCGGTATCTCTTTCAACGCGATCTAGGGAAGCGACGCTAAAATAAAGCTGTGTGTGAGTTCTTTGTAGGAATATTCTCTTGAACTTAGAGGACACGTAAAACAATAAAAGCAAAAAGTTAATAAAAGCGCTATGATACTGCAGTAGAATGTTCACATTACGAAGAAGCTGCAAAGAGGAAAGGGAGAAATGATATTTCTAAAGATGCTGGTCAGTAAATGTGTGTTAATCCAAATTTTAGGTTGGTGCAAATGAAACTTCCGCAACTGCAGAGGTTGCTTATAAAATAACACAGGAACTTGTTAAAGACGACTCGTAGAGAGCTTTAGTAAGGATTCGAAAGCTCTTGCTTTCTTCTACAAAACATTTGCAATTGCGCTGCTGTGTCTCTTATAATCGCAGAATACACACTTTCCGAAGTGCGTTAAAATCCAGGATTTTTCGGCTATTTTCTTTTTAAAAATCCTATTTTCAAAGACAGAACCGTTAAAAGAGTTACTGTTGATATTATAGTATTCCGCAAGGTATTTGCTAACAAACCTCCGGTGATCATACTTTCTTAAACAATCTGAGCGAGAATATAAGACTCGAAATTAAGCTCTATTTCGAGCGCATATCAATGGTCACTGCTAAGTGATGGTAGAAGCTGAGCGGTCAGGATTGTGTTAGTAGTTAAGGAACACAGCATAGTTGCAAACGAAGCACAGCACGTTTGCCTGGGGATCCATGTGAAAATTACAGGGTCAGAAAACTAGAAAATTTCATGATTTTGAGGTATGCCTACGCCCTACTTTTTTGGCACACTTCTTGGTTTTCAGTGCCTAAAATTTGGTCGAGAAAAGCAGTGCAACTGAAATAATTCCTGCGCATTTTCCAGGGCATTACTTCTTAACCCATCGTAAAGCGGCTTATCAAAATTGTTCCCACGAATAGGTAAAATTCCGAAAAATGGAGCTTATCGAAATAGACTGTTTGGACATTTTCCTTTGTAAAACTCAAGAGTTACAACTTCTGCAAAAGTTTTAGCAGCGGCAATGTTATGCATGATTTGCCGATTCTGGCAATGTATAAGATTGCTCGTAAAGCTTATGCTGAGTGGAGTTATGGGTCGTCAGACCTGAGGTAGCGTTTGCGGAAGTTTCATTTGCACCAATCTAACACGAACAAAAGAATGATGGATGCTGCTCGCAGCAAAAGTTCGTATGTTTTTTTCTCAAACACTGTGCAGACGTACAAAGTATGCTAGCACCGACAATGAATCGTAACTATAGCCACCCAGAGCGCCGCTAAGCGTCGCTTAAATGCGTGCATCTGCACATACTTGAAGACAGAACACATTATAAATAGCAAATAAAGATCTTGTCTAAACGTACCAAGGAGATTCAACAGTTCGTTTTCAGTCATCTCCTGCTGCATAACCCATGCGGAAAGGCGAGCAGCACCTGAATCAATGCACCAACATGACAGAGCTGCAAAACAAACACAATAATGGTTCAAGCGTAACTCCTTCAAATAGCGTGCATTTGGATTTGAATTAGTGAATATATGATAAGGTTCCTGCTTTAGCGATGAACCAAGACACCATATTCGGGTGTAGGATATTCGTAGGGCATACTGCGCGATTTCTTGCTAAAGTCCTTGTCGGCTCGCTCGGCAGATGTTTTCCTCTTGCCCGAAACCCCAGCCGCATCGCATGGTCCTTAAGCGGCCCGTAGCAAGCGGCTAACCGTTAGCCAGCATCAATTCATCATCACAAGCGACGCCTGATCTGTGTGGTCGTCACAATGACCACCCGTTTAGGTCTAATTAAGAAAAACCAAAGAAAACTAAGCTACCTAAGGAGCGAGGTAGCAGGAGAGCAGTTCATCTTCCTAAATTAACCAGCTAACTCCATGTTTCGAGGACGGTTTCTCGGCTACGCTTGATTCCGGAGCTATTACTTTAACTTCGGTATCGGTAGATCAAAAGCTGTTGGTTACGGTACAAAGCGGGGAAACGTTTTTAAACCGCAGTTAGCAGATGCAACATACAGCAAAAGCTTCACCAAATATGTTTTATGAAAGGGCCGAATATATGAGATGAAGTGTTCTAATATCCAAATTTTTGAGCTGTTCATTTATTCAATGTGCCGCAAAAGCGCGATATTCGAACAACTCGCTTACTCACACTTGTGAGGGTTTCCACTGTCAAAATATTCCTTTATTTGGTGGCTAGTACTCGAGTAATTCGTTTATTCAAATTAAAAGGGAGGTTTATGGACTGTTGTTCACTCGACCTTGGTTTACTCATCGCACGTGACCAAGCCATTTAGCAACAAAATTTCACTCAAGAAAATTCATACAGCTCGCGAAGCAACATATGAAACACATGACTTTAAAGACTTAAAAGAAAAACTTTGGAGCTAGAGACTCCAGTTTCTACCTTGCTGCTAATCATGACTAACTGATCATTGTCACGCTTCGAAAATGGGAAAAATAGGAATGGGGAAATGTTTGCAGTTTTTAGTCCCACTTATTCTTTGTTGTCGCTGCAGCTCAGAGAGTTTTTTTTGTTCTCCTGTATCCGTATAGGACTGCTAAGCCGGCTCCATGGAATGATCAGGAAGAGCGGCGCCAAGGTGTACGCTAAGCGCCTAAGAAACTCGTTAAAAGTGCAAACTCATGCGAGGACAATAGTCATAGGAAAGGTCTCTCTCTCGCTCAACACCTAGGAAGTCGTAAAACTGCCGTATTAGGGCGTAAAGTGAGCCGCGATTTATTAGTTATGAGTTGTCGCTTCATTTGATAAGACCACTGTGGGGGGAGGGGATAAAACTCATTTGTTCTCTACTTTCCACGGTCTCACGAAAGCGATAAGGTAGAAACGTTAGTCGGATAAAAGTATGTGCCAATTTTGGCGAATGCCAAACAAGTCCATAATAAGCTGACTTAGTACATAATATTAGGTGGGCCAGTAAGTAATTGCACTAATGTTTCAGCAAAAAAAATTCCTGCAAAAACGAGCGTATTTACCAGCCACAGATCATTCAAAAGAAAAGAACACGCAGACTTCAAATATTTATCTGAAAAATATTTTTTTTTCTAGTTTCGCCTACCAAAAACATACTCTAACTGCACTTGTTTTAAATATCACAAAAGAAAAATGTACACGTTTCTGTGATTGAAAAATTCCATAATTTCATAGTGCATTTGGTAGCAGTACGCCATATTATGAGGCTAAAAATGTTGGTGGAAGCTGAGAGTATCGAAAGGAAAAAAATTTGAAAGAAATATTTCCTCAATATTGCGGCATTTTTGCAGTGCTGATTCAGAAGCTAACGGGTGAGTCGAGCCCCTGTGGTTGTAGGCTCTTCCCATCAAGGGTTCTGCTGATGCACAACTGTATATAGTTTGCTTTCGTTTATCCAGTGATAAAAGGCAAAATTTAGGTATTGACCGATAAAAGGCCCAAAGGCAAAGCACGGAAATTTCACGAAATTCGACTAGAAACGAATCAAGGTAGAACTCGCCACTTTCACGCAGCAAATAACCCCACCTCAGCTCTTTTCGACGCCATTTGAACACTTCATCGCAGCTTTTGCTGGCTGCCAAAAATTACGAAAGTGGAGATGACATCCAGTTTTGCGCATCTGCGCATTATGGTTCGCAGGAGGCTAGTTTCAGTCACTGGTGGCGGTTTCTGTACATTTGTTCTTAAGGCTATGTCAGTAATAAGGCTTACAAGATTTCGAATCGGGTTGGCCAACTTGATTTTATATTACTAATTGAAAGCATTTGTAAAAATGCAATCACTTGCTGGCCAACTTAACACATGAAATGCCAAGGTTCACTGATAGTCGTAATTACTTGAAGAATGCCACGGAACAAAATTTAAAAGTATAATTCCATTCACCTCAGAAGGGCTAAGCGAAGCTTACAAATTGAACTCTTCTCATTGAGAAGAAAGCGATAGTGGAGTACCGAAAGTGCCGCAGTCAGAGTTACCGTACTGACAGCCGTGAAAATCGCGCTATATGTCCGCTTCCCTTTTATTTGGCCAAAGTTTCGGTGTTCTGGCCTTCGCCAGAATTTGGGGCGTCAAAGCCATTAGTACTCTCCCGTCGTCGGCTAAGATCCCCAAATGTTGGGGCTCAGTCAAGAATCTCAAAGCTGCATTACTCACCTCCAAAATCCTCAACATTTATGAAATGGTCAATCGCCAGACAAGCGGCATGCTCGTTCATGAACACTCCGTAATTGATCTAGAATGACTATTACGTAAGCGTGTGCGGAAGATGACAGTGCACCCACCGGATCATTAGCCAGCTTGAATAGAAATGACGGATCGTACCGCAGCAGAAGTCGTATCAAAGCATACTCTGCGGAAGGGGGCAGATCGGCGGCATTTTCGCTGTGTCTCAACTTGTAGATCAGATCTATTATATCATCCAACTGAAATAAGCGATGCGATCAGTACAAAAGATATAAAAGCTGAGTTGCTGGAAAGCAGCGGGAAGTCGATATGTTCTGGAACGATCTCCTCACTTGGTCTTTCTGCTCGGCAATGCAGACCGCAGCGTCTACGTCGATAGCACTAAATAAAACTGTGATAATGACAGAAGGTGATATACTGGAAGTTTACGTCGGAATTCGTCCAAGATCCGAGCTCGTCTGCGACGCGTTGTCTAACCTCATCTTCCTCGTGTCCGAACCAGGGATGTGCGTAATTACGATTCACGGTTTATGTTTTACGTTTCACGACCATTTTTACGAAGCTTTTACGAATTTCGTAAAAGCTGCCAAAATTTCTTTAAAAACCGTAAATTTTTCCACCCAATACATCTATATTCCACGCCGTATACACATGCTGTAAGGCAAATTTCCAAAGAAAACATTGATGTGCAGATGGTAATATGTATTTGAAAATCCGGCGCCATTAGATATGTATAGGTAATGACGCCATATGTAATGACCTCTTCTCAGAACAATGCAAAAATCGGCGTTTTGGTACGCTTGAATTCTGAGTGCGAGTTGTCTAGCACAGCTGTACGAGCTACACCTTCAGCTCACGAGTTATGTCCATTTCACAACTTTTTAGAAGACTTTTCCTTGACGCGGTATAACAGCAAAATTCTGTCCAACTATATTTTATCTTACATATTCACGTCTTCGCATATTATAACATTAGTGACACTCAATGAAGCATACTAAGTGCATGTTTCTTTATTTAACTACTTGATATAACCATTCCAAACTAATGATTAAACAAAAATGGTCAAAATTTGAGTAACCTATGCTTTTTTAGCTACTGCATTCGGAAGTGTGCACAGCAAAACCTTGCGCAAGTAACCTTAGCAGCTCTACTTGCTACGATTTACGGTTTACGGTTTATAATTTACGACCTTTTCTTTGCGATTTACGACGAGTCTCTACGGTTTACGAATAAAACTTTTTATTATGCATATCCCTGGTCCGAACCCGTTCGCGTTTACTTTTGAGGGAAATGTTACGCAAGAACAAATTAGTCTCTCCTCAAGTAGTCTGCGGACACACAAATCAGGCGGAGCCGGCATTCTATTGATCGCTAGATATCTCTAACCACGGCCCTCCAACGCGTCCCAACGTGTTCGCCGGGTGTGCGTCCGTGGAATACTTGAGGAGACAGTAAATCAGTAGATGTTTAAACCATTGCATTCTCGTGCGCTTGTAAAAACAATAGTTTACTCTAATCGGACCTTCAAAACTTTGATGTTCCCCATCTAGTTGTGCTTATGATGCAGAAACATAGAAGCACTCATTAGTGCGAATTTTCATAACTAGTACAGCGCCAGACTGAAGGTTAAAGTGAAAAAATCAAACTATCTGAGCAATCGTGTCAATGCAGCCATTAAAAACGCGACGCGATTGAGCTCGTTTTTTTCACTTCTGCAAGACATATTCAGCCATTGTTTAGTGAAATCTATGATGTTTGCTATTAATAAAACCAAAATTTCCAAAACAGGCAAATATTCCCTCCTTCTGGATGAAGTACGCTTAAGGACAAACTCAACTGCATTCGGACGAAATCAGGCCGCGTTGCGGACGGATTGTGATTCAGATGAACGGGTTTGGACAAGTTTCGATGTAACCCTACTGAAGATGGCAAATACTGTTGAAGACAAGAGAATTAGATCATACCTCGCCGTTCCTCCGCCGACAAACTTCTTCTGAACAGCGCCAATCCATTCATAATCTCCTCCAAGACCTAATTTTACCAACTCCGCATGTCGCGATGACCATTCCTGAAACAAGTACACTATGAAAACTCACGGGAAGAAGGTAACTAAACTACACGAACATTCTCTAGTGCAAACGCTTTGGTGAGCAGATGTCGCTGTCCCAGGATTCGCGGTATCCGGAAGGCTATCGGTGCCAACCTTGGAGTCCACATCTAGAATGTCAGTCAAGGGCGTAACCTAAATCAAAGTTCACTGTTAAATAGGAGAGGGATGAAACCGTGTGAAACGGACAATGTGAACACCCTTCATAGATTTATTCGTTTGAAGGCAAATATAACGGAATCAGGTAAAACAGGAAAAAAACTATGGAAAGGATACGGAAGCACGTGATGTTCAGTAGATATAATATACATATACCGTCAATCCGTCCAAATAGGTATAGCTCATTCGTAGGACTAACGTCGAGCAGGGCTTATAACCAACAGCCGACTTTTTCTAAAGGACGAACATGATCGATAGGAAGCCCACATACGGCCAGCTGTCTAAATAAGCCTTCTCAACAATCCAGCTTGTACTTATCTTTTCAACAGACCGCCTTTTTCACAAAGGTGACTGTCAACTGTAAACCCCGCCCGCTCAAAGTTCTACGAATGAACCGTATCTCCTCTTCTATGGCGTAATTCGTGCAGTTATGTATAAGCCGCGACATGACCGTCGATTAGCGCTAGAGCGAGAAATCAGCTGCTTTGCAACACCTTCAAGAATCGCTGTTTCTTTGAGTTTTAGCGAGTTTTGCACATATCTTCAGTTTTAAAATGTATGCATACACGTACAAGTTCACTGTACTGAAAAACTGCACTGTAAAACTAAAACTTCAATTGAAAAAGCGGGCACTGCAACGTAGTGAACATAGATAAGCATCTTGATCCTAAATACTGAAAATATGTGCAAAACTCACCAAAACTGCAGAGAAAACGAAAGAAACTGACCGATCCGCGAAGAAGCCGGCGCAAAACAGCTGATTTACTGCTCTAGCGCTAATCTGGTCAGGACGAAGCTGGTATGTAACTGCATCGAACAGCGGCGAAAGAGGTGCTATACATGCTGGTGAGGGTACATGCTGAGACAAAGCAAAAGTGACATGTTTAATTCATGGTTAAAAGAATAAAGCAACAACTGAACGGAACAGCATCCTATTCGTTCTATTACAATCATTTTAATCAGATACAGTTATCACAGTCACTATTTTTCGTATAAGACAGTTCGAACAAGTTTACGCGTTTGCAGACGATAGCATCCGTCTGCACACTTCTTGTAGGAAAACCTATAATGTTTTTTTAAAAATAATCTCACTGTGACTTTTAGAATGAAGATCTCCGATTAGTTACTGCACTCTACAGGTGGTTATACAGGTGGCTCTACATGATCATAAAACAGCCGTGATGAGAGCCCACACATTATGAGGTTCACGGAAATTGACAAATCTCAATAAGCGTGAGACTTCTGGCTACTTACAACCCCTTCTCTCCTTGAATTTTCTTATGTGCGTTATCTCCAGTAAAAATGAAAGCAAGGAATTGGTATAATACCTGCTGAAGCCTTCCGGAATCGGACAATCGTGTTTACGAGATAAATGTCGAGTTAAACCATGGCCCGTAACATAGGTTGAATCACATATGTGACAGAGGTAGGGTCTTTTCAATGAATTCTGAAAATGCTAAGACTACTGGTGATGCCATGAAACTTTGTTCAAATGTTGAGACTAGATCACCTCAGAATGGGACAATATATGCTTGTCTAGCTGCTTCTTCCAACGGAAGCGTTCACCGCAAGTGGGGCATACCTCACGTGGGGGTTCGTGTACTCTACTGTGACGTGTCAGATCAACCTAAATAAAGTTTCGCTATGATAGCTTGACAGGAGTCTGTCATCCGCTCCTTGAAATGCACATGCTTTTTGCGTCCATACACAGTTTATACAGCCACTGCGATGAGACACTGAAGCATGAGGATGGAGGAAAGGTGAGGAAGAAAACAGGAAGAAAAATTAAACCATATTCAATGACACACAATCTGCGCGGAACATACCGCACAGTAGAAGCTCTTGTTGCATTCTCCGCAAACGAACGACTTGACTCGCTCAGTATGCTTCACAAGAATATGTCTAGAAACTAAAACAGTAGCGCAGATTTTAGCTGAAATTGTCTAAATTCAGCAAACCTATGCAAATCAGATGGCAGCGGAACAGCAAGCCCACAAGTGGGGCATTGTCGTCCATTGATGTGACGCCGGACATGGTTCACCAAGGATCGCTCATCGCCGAAACGACGCTGACACAAGAGACACAACTGCAAAATTAAATAAAAGTGAATTCAAACATGATTTCAGGTTTTACACACAAAAAAACCCTTAATCGCCAATAAGAAACCAAATGGGATTATTCATCTGAATATAATGTCATTTGGTCCATATAAGTCTGTTACAAAACTGACTAAAGAAACAGTAACAGACACGTAGAACCAGAGTTTTCAGTAAAGTAAAACCACACATATTTTGTGGTCCCCGTCATAAAAGGGAAAGTGGAGCAGTAGTTGAGGTTATCTCATAGTTTTTACCTACATGTGAATCTTCATCGTTTTCTGGAAGTGGAATACGTTTGCGAAGATGTTCATATAATTTATCCGGTTTTGCAAAGAATCTTCCACAAAAAGGGCATGCACAGTACTTCTCACCACTGTGATGACGCACGTGTTTCCTGCAAATCAAAATCACAACTTTCTTTGCATTTACCACGGCTGCAGTGTTTTAAAGAAAACAAAAACGCACTACTGAAAAGAAATAATGTAAAGTAGTTGGACGAAAAATATAATATGAACAGTGCAGTCATATAAATCAACAACTGTGACATAAGCAGGCTAGACCACATCACGATGCCAATGAGGCACGAGCAATTCCTACCTTAAATCCCCTTTAGATTCAAACTGTCGAAAGCAGTTCTCCCATGAACACTTGAATTGTGCCGGAGATCTGAATTCCTCGTCGCGAATTTTGTCATCGCTGCTTAGAAAGTCAATATGCATCATGACGTGAGTAAACAAGTCGAGCGGATCAGAGAAATCATGCTAAATTCAACATACTAGCAATTCAAAAACCCTAGTTCTCTAGAGTAAATCGTACATGACAACCATCCCACAGACAATAGGTAACTTCTCCCGAATAAGTAATATCGAGGGATGCAGGAAAGCCACAGCTGAAAGCGATCTTTTAATAATTTAATATTTGCCATCGAGTTTTAAAACAAACCTCTCAAAGCTGGCAAACTCTTCTTTTGCAGAAATTAGTAAAAGTCCTACAAATTGAGCATGAGCATGAAACTGATGCATGGCTAAATGCCGCTTGAGATCAACTGCTGAGACAGCCGACTGCCAACAAGAGTTGATGGGGCAGCTTCTTGACTGAGGGACTTAAATGTGTACCATACCAAGCGGTAAAGCATATTCAAAATGGGCATAAGATTTTAAAAAAAGCTGCTCCGAAAACAAAAAAAACTAACTCGACCATTCGCTAGCGTAACGGCTGAGATGTGCTTCAAAATGGGCCGTTAGTTGGTCTTTCGTTTCCATTCTGTGGCTGCACTGGCTCCACATACACGCGAACTGAACTGTAATTTGCAGTATGGTATTCCATTAAAAAGCGAGGAGAATAAGTCTGTAACAGCTAGAAAGTAGTCACAGCTCGCAGTATTCGCTTAACATAAATCTACACCCACACCAAAAGTTTTCACTAGTACGGGACTTTTTAACTCAATAATGAAAGCCAAACTGTCGCGTATATCCATAGGTGGGATCGGGCGTCAGGGGTACCAAAAGTGAAGGTCCATTTTTAACGGACATGGGTAAAAGTGAGGGTGGTCTGGCAGAAACAGAGGCGTCGAGGGAGAGGGGATGGGGAATTTGGATTGAAGTCTAATTGTCGGCTCACCTAGGAAACTTTTTCGAAATGCGAGGTACTCCTGCAATAGAGGAAGGTTTGCCCTGTTGAAAGGTATATTTGGTTTTGGAAGAGCTCTTCTGGAAGTGCTGACAAACTGCGTCAAAACTGAGCAGGTCTCAATGAGGTCTTCTGCTGACTCCTCTATCGTGAGGAATCGAATGGTACATAAGGTGGCCACGTTTCATTGGCTGGGAGCTGAGTTCTCGCAGCCGGGCGTAATCATAACGGACTTACGCCTGTCTCGTTTAAAGGACGCATAAAAACGAGCGTAAGCCCGTTATGATTACGTCCGGCTGCGAGATCTCAGCTCCCAGCCAATGAAACATGGTCATATTATAAATCATTCGATTCCTCACGATAAGAGGAGTCCCAGACAGGACCTCGCGTTTGAGACTGCTTTCCACTGAAGCTTGATATTTACAACTAAATCTTAAAAATCGTTCAATTTTGACGCAATTTGCCAGCAATTTCAGAAAGAGCTCCTGCAAAATCAAATATAATTTTCGATAGAGCAAACCTTCCTTTATTGCTGGAGTTCCTCGCTTTTGGAAAAAGTCTCATATTTCACAGAAAATAGCCAATAATCATAACATACGTAAAATTTGGTCAAAAATGGGTCGATTTGACACAGTTTGCCAGCATTTGCAGAGCAGCAGCTGCAAAACTAAATACACTATCGGATAGGACAAATGTTGTTCTATTATAGGAGGACCTCAAATTTGGAAAAAGTCCCTTCATTGGTGGTGAAATAAGCCGAAAACTGAGCCGCTTGGAGGCAGGTCTAAAGTGAAGGTCCGCCTCTTCAGCCTTGGAAAAGTGAAGGTCCTTGAGGTAAATTTGGAGAGTATTCCACCTATGCGCATATCAAGCTGCTTGAAGGCAAAGTCTCGCCTCATTTTC
>KN549596.1:42924-55682 GCA_000797555.1 Oesophagostomum dentatum | reverse complement strand
GGGGGGGGGGGGGAGGGACGGGTTTTGGGTTATGTGAATAGTTCTGGTCATATGAATTGCAAATGTAGTGGCAGACTTGTCGGTTAAGGATATCCATATTTTTTTAAAAATTTTGCAGAATAACGTAGAAGCTATCAGATCAAAGAATGCGTAGAATTTGTAAAATAAGATGAAATTTTAAGAATCCTCAAAAATCTCGACACAGGCATTGTTGTCAACCATGATTTTGGAAGGTTCCTACTCTGAATTTAGTTAAAATCAAGAAAATCTAGCATTTTGTAAAAAAAGCGAATAGAATGTAATTTCTATACAATATACCTCCGGTATAATCTACTAAAAAATAGCCAAAAGTTTAAAAAATCGGAATTTTAGCGCCTTTCATATCCCTCGTTTTGCAACATTTCGAATCAGAGGAACACAAGCCTCGTAGTACTCTTTAAAAACAATCGATATTGCCTATAAGATTTAGCAGATTGTCTGTTACAAAAAAAGAAAAAGTGCTGGTACATAAACGTACCAGCGGGGCTCTTAGAGTTAAACAATATTTTCTATACTCCTACACTTATTTCCCCATAAACCGTCATTTCTGCGTTTTTTTAGTAACGTGAGAAAAGAGGAAATCCATGGTAAGCTCAACGCTAGTGTTTTGCAATACGATGAAATCCTGCAACTACGCAAAAGAGCAATGCGAGCACACATAAACGAACCATATTTTGAAGAATAGCCAATCACCGCCTGCGCCCGTAAAGTGACCTTAAGGGAGTCTAGAAGCCTCAATAACTTGCAGTGAAAAACTTACTCATAATGAGAAGGTACAAGGTTGTTACCTTCTGCTACTTCTACAACAGTACAAATAAATATCGTCATTGACAATCCATATAGGTATTCACCACCCTACCCTCCTCTCCCTCAACAAATCGCCAAAACTTCCATGTAAATTACCTTCTCTTCCTCTTGGCGGTACTCACTGCCGTCCACGGAAGAACTGATGGAAAAGTCTGAGTCGCTCGTATCCGAATCCGAACTAGCATCAGAAGATGAGCTTTCGGAATTACTGAAACCAGTAGCGGTTGTTTCATCCAGGGCCTACTGTAGTTGTGACAATACCTGTAGCTATCATCTAGATCGCTTTGGTAGTTTTCCATTACAGCAGCTGCACGTCTGGCATCCTGCGCGGCGATGGCTTCATCAAGAGTTGGTGGACGTTGTCGACGACTTGCTCTTTCGATGCGCCGTGTCAACGGTGGGTCGCGTACAGTCCCACGGTATCTTGCGGTAATCCTTCCTAAATCCAAAAATACAGCATAATTAATACTAATAAACTGAATCGCTGCAATCAAAATAGTGAAGAAACGTACAACTAAGCCGCTAACTCACGTTGATTAGAAGTTAGTGGTACAAAGACCTCAACAGGTTCCGGTTCGGGCTCAGGTTCCTTGACAGATTCGAAATCAAACTCATGATTTTCTTGATCAGCTATGGCCTGAGCTTCCTGGAACAAAAGTAGTCAAAAAGACCAGAATTCACATGCGAAGGCACAGTAGCATCCCTGGCAGTTGTTTCTAAATTTCAAGCGACAAAGCGAGTCTATTTCGGATGAGTCGAGAACTACACAGACAGCTATACGCGCTTGAAAACAGCGCTATTTTAGCATGCGCGCTTGAAAAACAGCGCTATTTTAGCATCCTCGAACTAGGTGTGTTTCGGATGTTCAAATTGCGAGGTAGTTTGCCTGCAGCAAAAAGGCGATTCCTTCCACAAACTTCGCTGCTACTTCTGCGCTTCACATTACGAAGAGCTTTAAAGGTAGCACACACGCCTAGAATTTCTGATTTTTCGATGGATTCCAGAAGAGCACCTCAGAAAAGGGGTTACGTTTCAAAAATCTCCGCTCAAAAATCATCCATAACAGAGAGAGGTTAGAGCTAATATTTGCGAGTGCTACTGTGGTAGAGGCTGCACAACGTCCCTACCATAGTAGCACTTGCAGATATCAGCTCTAACTTCCAAAAAGGGCAGTATGCTTAGCTGCCGTATGAGAACATACACCAGAAATTGTATCAAAACGTGTTAAATGAAGTGTTTTCCTTCAGTTTATTCGCTTTGATGTCTTTTCACAATCGACCTCTTATGTTGGGCAAACAAAACTGCCCTTTTGTAAGTTGCATCTAAAAATTAAAACTATAGTATGTATTCAGCTCGACCCCCATAATTACGAGAGCATGTTCGTGTTGCGAGTTCTGTGCAGGCAATACCGACAGATTTACAGCAGTCAAAATTTCGCGCCTTCAGGTATACGAAATGCACGTTATGAGTACAGCAACAGACCACTGTGATGTAATATTTAGCGATAAATGTAAAATTACAAAAGAATTATCGCAGCTTCGACGAAAATGTCATACCTCTGCCCAGAAAGTTCTTTCATTGAGGGATAGAGGTGGTACAACAAGTCGGGTGGTCCACGGTGACGAGAATGGTCCAAAAGACCTTTCCGGCTAAAATGAGACACCGTGTCAATTCGAAATTGAACATTTGGAAGATTTCACACTATAAGAATCTCTGAATGCCAATTCTTGAAATGAGTGCTACCTTATTAATGAGATCTCTGCCAGGAACTGTGCTTTGCCACTCATCAGCAAGAGGAACGAGGTCTTGATCAGTGAGCAAGGGAGGTGGAAGAAGATGCGGAGCAACACCAGTGGCCTCATCGAGAACCCATCCAGTATCGTCCATGAGCAGTGGCCTTTAACAGACTTTTACAAAACCGGAAAAGAAGCAGAAAACGAAAAAGAAACTGCATCACTTAAAAGTAATCTTAATCAAAAGTTTCTCTGCTTGGTTCTTTAGCAGACGTTTTGTAACTAGCGTCACAAAAAGATAAATAAAGAAACACTGTATTAAGGACAAAAGAAAATCTTCAAAAACTGATTTAAGAAACCCCAAATGCAATTGCAAAATACAATTATTTCAGCGCATTGCCAAAATGACTTCAAATCACTCAATATGTCATTTATTTAGAAATACTGCTTATTCTGCTTAAAGACATGAAAAAATTAACACAAAAACTTCATTAAGACACATTCTCGGCCTCGTTTTCACTGAAGAAATTGCGCGCATTGAATAAAAACTCACGAATAATCCGTATTGAAAAACTGCTGCTTTGGAATAGGTCGGGTTGGTTTCGAAGCAACACCATAAACAGTGAGGTGACCAAGTGAGTCGACAGCAGCAACCGTGCAGCCATCTCGAGATACATCCAGGTCGAAAAGAGCGGAGTGTCCGCGGTGCTCAACAGTGTTTGTGAATCGCTTCAGCTTCTCGCCTTTAATGATATCCCAGAACTGAAAAATAGAATTGAGAACCAACAAGGCGACATATGGACATTGCACATTGGACTCCGAAATACTCAAATCGTAAAAATTGAACACATTGAGCTGTAAATTTTCGAAGGTCTGAAGTCGATGAAATATGCATAGAACGCACCACTAACACTCCATCATGGCCACAACTGAGAATCACATTAGCAAAAATCGGATGAGCCTTAAGAACAAAGGAGTCATCCGTGTGACCAGGCAAGCTTCTCAGCATTTCTCCTTTCCTGCTCCATATTCGCACTAAAAGCATTGCTCAAAACAATAATACTGAGAAGATACCGAAAAGAAAACTCACAGATGTAATCTGAACCAGCCGTAACAAGCATGCTATCGTCAAGAGCCCAACAAAGCATTGTCACCTAAATCAAGGTTTGTAGTTTCCCAAGGAATTCAAGGGAAGGTGGAATGATGAGAAATAATTTACTTGGAAAAAAATGCAAGAAAATTGAAGGGCACGCAATACTGACTAGTAGCCAGAGCAATAACAGGAGGTACTCTCAACCAACAGCAGCTGCATCAAAATGTTGGGACACCGTAATGCGCGAGGACAAATGTACTGACAAGAAATAACGAAACTAGAAAAGCTTCATGGCTACTTTTACTGGGCATACTCATATATAGCACAGAGCTCTTTTTGTTCTTTTGAACTAACTGCCTCATTATGGGGTTAATACCAGTTTTGCGGATGGCAGTGTGTCGGAAGTCATAATTCAGCAAAGAAAACAACAATCAAGACGTACTCTGTATTTGCTCTTTGGCCTTTCGCTCGTGGCAAGAGCGGAAGGATGGGCATCAGTAGGCTCGAATCTGGAAATATTTCAGAAATGAGAGTATTTTTAAAAAATACATCAGATTTTCTTTGAAGTCACTTGTTACATATTTTACCAGTCAGAAGCCTATGCTTGATGCTTTCTTCGTTTGCATAGCACGGTAAAAGGTTCAAAACACTCCAACGTTTTGACATCGCATAAAGTCAAAAAGTTCGTTAAAGATTGGCAGTAGAAGTTTTATGTAGTCCCATAGTTCAAAAGTCCTACTGGTCCAGTCAATTAAAAAAGTTGGTAAGTTCAATTTGAACTGCGAAATCAGAGCCATTCCTACTGTGGGTTGAGAATCTAAGCAAGATATTACTTCTGCCAGTAGAAAAAGACCACCTTTTGCTTTATAATGGCACATTTCCTCACTTTGGAAGTGAAAAATATTTTGAAAACAAACAAGAGTAGTATGTTACACTAAAACACTGCAGCAAACTCCGAAAGACTTTTAAACTGGAAAAGAAGCTATCTGAGAGAAACTTGAAGAAGTACATGAATATCAGGCAGTAAAATCACAACGATATCATAATCCCTTACAATAAATTTACCTACAGTATGTGAAAGAAAGTAACACTTTGAATCCACTCTTCTATGTAACATACCCCGGAACAATAAGCGAAATTGGGCGCCATTTTCCACACGAATATTTCCACACTTTCGCCAAGCCATCACGACTGCCAGAAGCAAACTGACATCCTGCATGAGCCCATTCGAGACTATCCACTCTATCCTAACAAAAATATGAACAGATAACTGTAACTCTCCAGGATTTTCATCAAACAAAACATAACTTACATTGTGCGCACAAATATCGGCGAATTTTGACGCCCCTCCATCAGGTCCTCGGATAATTCGAAAGACATGCAAGTAAAAGTGTGTGTCGCCAACAACGACCCACTGTCCACTGGGGCTATGACAAAGCGAAATTATTCGTGCTCCTGGTGATTCACGCTCATCAAACACAACAATATCGCTGAAAATATGACAACTAAGCATGCTCACATTATTATTTTCACAGCAAATGTACCTCTGGAAAAACTCCTTCGTGCTTTCGTCGAATGGATAGAACACCACCTTGCAGTCAAGAGCACAAGAAACAAGATATCTTCGAGTTTGATCAACAAATGGCAAAAACTTCACTCGCGCCACCACTGCAGTATGAAGATGGAAAACTTGCAAAGTTTCTCCGGTGGATAGGGACCATACCCTACAAAATAGATGAACTATTTATACATTTAGCAAGGCTGAAGTTATACCATAAACGGGTGACTCTGCAAGCACATTTTACTCATACTAAAAGAGAAAAATAAGTAACCAACCGTATGGATTTGTCGACACTTCCGGAAGCTATCATTTGGTTACAGTAAGACACGCTCACGTCCGCAACTTCTGCTGAATGACCACGGTAGGTGAAACGTAACATCCCCTGGTGCACATCCCAAACTTTTACCAAATTATCATCAGCACCCTAAATCGAAGGGTTTGCAGTAAATATTTAATTGTAAGTTAAGCAGAATATGAGCGAACAATTATGTGAACTAATATGCTTATCAAACAGTACTCAGAGTTTCTAATCAAAAATATACATAACGGGAGTCTGCTATCGACCTACCGTCAATATGTAGTTGCCTGTTCGATCGAATGTGACGCAGTAAACCATCGACAAATGTCCTAATACACGATAATGCCGCTCCATTTGATCTATTGAGCCCACACCAGGTAAACGTGCTCTTCCAACTCGAGTCCCGAATTCTCGACAAATTGCAAGTCTAGAAATAAGGATAGCAAAGCCACTCACTTCATCTAACTAGCAAATTCATTATAAAGATCTATTTACCTCGCAGCGTTTACAATATGATCTGGCACAGGTATACGGGCTAACATTCGAGAAGAGAAATCTTTCCGTGTTGCACTTTCTGAAGTCATAACTTAGCAGTGACAAAAATGCTCACTCGCAGCTAACTAGTGTTATACTCCTACCTGTTGTCCTAGTGAGGCAATTTCTTTTATTACTGATTAGACGTAGAGGTAGGCCGCGAACGGATGGAGGTATGGTGACGTCGGCTAGTACGGCAAGCCTTTCAATCATCTCGACAAGGGTAGGTGAAGACTGTGGCATATCTGATAACTAAAAAAAGGGAATACTAAACTTTATTTCCTAAGTACTGTTAGGAATCGACACACCGAGATGAAAGCGATGTATCAGATTAAGTCGAAAGTCTTGCCGCATTAACTTACCGTCGATTCACAGATACAGTATCTCGTTTAGCGCAGTTTCGTGCAATCACGTACCAGCGACGGCACGGCGGACTGCGTCGTAACTTGTCCACGTCTAATGCTAAAAGATTACGCGTGAACAAGTTCCGACGCAACTTGCCGTGCCACAGCTGGTACGTAATTGCACCAAACAGCTCTGAACGAGGCGCTATCTGGGTGAATCTACGGCAAATGCTTACAGATGCTGATTTTTTCTTAGCATGCAGCGAACTAAATAATATTAAAAATGTTAATCGAGGGCTACATTCTGATACGTTCAAGCTACAAAATTTTTGTTAGCTTCGAAGTCAAAGAAATTAAAGATACTTTCCCAAATTTGACCAGAATCAACTTTTCCCGCATCTTTCTTCATATTCACTGTGCTTAAAGATAAGCGGATCGAAATGAGATGGATGGCTATCATCACTGGAATCAAAACATGTGCTATATGCAAAATACCTATTTATCTATGTCTCCGCCATAAAATGTGATTTTTGGCGAATGAAAAGTACACTGAAGCTGAGATTCAATACAAAAGTGAAAGCTGTTTTCCTTTACTTTCATAATTGTTAAAAGCCAAAATAGGATCTTCTGATGTATAAAAGTGTCAAAATACACGTCTCTTCACCCAATCTGAATATTTTTTTTGCAAGCTTACCAGATTTCGTTCTGGCCACGGATAAAATCAGGGTGCCCTCCTTAATCAAGAAGTGTGCGTGCCAGTCAAATTTGCTTCAACAGAAGCGAGAAATAGTCTCTTTGGCAAACCAGGAAAAATGTTCCACGAAATTAACTTCTTCCAAAGATGTCAGACAGTAAACTTCAGTTTTTAATGTTAGTTTAGCCTCTCATAGAAGAAAAACCACTAAGACCAGTTCTTACCGGTAGTTATTACTTCGTTTTCAAGCATGCAGAATTCATGGCGATAAGACTCTTGTTAACTTAGCAATATTGGTAGATATTAGATACATGCACGACAAAGTGACTGGAAAGTGAACTGCACAACTGCCATGGAGGAGTGATACTAACTCCATTTCGGCTCAAAAATAAGGAAGTGAAAAACAAAGAAAACCACTCACAATGTCTTTATATCTTCGCTGGTGTGTGCATCCCTGGTAGTCATATCGAACAGGAATTAGCTGAATTTAAAGGCTGTATATGGAATCATACAAAACTTGTAGATAATATTTGTGTAAAAAATAACCAGCATTTTGTAACAATCAGTAAAAACAAGCGCTCTGAATTTCGTAATATAATTAAGTAGGCTTGTGATGAGGAGTAATCTTAGTACTGCACTCCCACAGTTTAAGTGGGTTTCGTGTAGTCTATCAGGAACCATTTTGTACAATAGTAGCTGATTTCCGGATAAAATACAGAAAAATGAACGAAGAACGCTTAAGAGCTTTATGTCCAGTGCTGTATAAAACCATTTAAAATCCGCTTTTTTGAGACAGTACTATCTCACAGCTTATTTGCGGTGGGTAGAGTTGGAACTCTTGTATGTATATATGTAGTAAACAAAATGTGAACGGAAGTACAGTAAACATTACCCCTACCCCATTTTCTTCAATCTCATGCCGAAGAATTCTAGCAGCTTTTCTGCATGGGCTCGTTGCCAGAAAACGCTCGATGAGCACCAACAATTCTGAACACAAAGACGATGAAAAGTCCGAATGACGTTTTACAGCGTATTAAGCAGCCGACATACCAAACTTCGTCCGATCATCCGCTACCCTGCTGGCAGCGGGCAGCTCACTTGTGGGAACTACGCTCATTTCAGCATGGATCTGCAGTATACGTTTTATTAGCAATATTTAATAACTATGACATATATGAGCAGAATGATAAATAACGTCAGATACAGTGTTTTGTGCAGATCTACACAACAGTTGCATAAAAGAAGAGAACAATCTAAAAATTGACGATTTTATTAACTGACAGACTAAACAGCCTTGAACTGCACACCAGCAAATATGGATTAGAATGGATGGTGTAGAACATCAAAGCTTTATCATCGGGAAAGGCTAAAGACGTATTCATGGACTATGTTTCGGTCAAAACCTACACATTTGCTTGCAATAAAAATAAGATAAAATAAAGATACGCGCATTCTCAAACAAACGGAGCGAAAGGCAAGACAACCTTACTCTCCCTGTAAAATTATACATTCAGACAGCAGAGAATTCTGCGAAAAAGCGAATTCCCTTCAAAGAAAACAAACGAATGAAAGAATTCAGAACGAAAATTCCAAATGTAAACCAAAAATCTGAATGAATTGGAAATATCTTCGAAGATGTCGGAATAATGGCAGACGAAATGGTGACTCCGTGCCGCTCTAAATAATAGAGATAACAAGGGCCCCATAGAAAACTAGACACAAACCTGTGCAGATTTAAAAAGTGGCGCCCTCAGCTGGTTGAGGCAGTTTCATATTCTCTTTGGCGCACATCATGTTCTTTCGAATATCTTCCAGCACAGATTTGATCATATAGCTTCCATTCCATGAGCGTAGTGTGCTGAGACTCCTCTTATCAATCTGGAATAACGCTTTTGGGGTATACTAACTGATATACAGAAACCGAAACCTGCCGCATTTTTAGCCGAATTGTTGTGTTTTCTTACTTCATCATAGAGGCAGCAGAGAGGCAAAATTTCCGAATAGATCTATTATCTTTGTCAATGTTTAGGTATCTAACTTCTAATCCAGGAAACGGCGAGGATCCCCAAGAAATCCTTTCTGAACCCAACAATCAGCCCTTTCCATATCCAAAATATCCTCTTCAACTATTCGAGCTCTGTGCGCTGCAACGCGTCTTACGCTTCCTCCTTTCTGTGTGGTTACGTGGACATAAGCAACAAATACGACTCGTCTCTTTATTTTTGTATTCATACTCCTCCAGAGTCGTAGAAAAATGTTAGAATGTCAAGGAAGGATTATCCTTAACTACCTGCAAAGGAAAGACGTGCAGGTGTGATCTCTTGGGCGAGAGATACCCGGATAAAAGGTCATCACTGCCACCCTAAGCATCTACGGTTGCCCTTATCCTCGCCTGGGGAACGGCGACACCCTACTTTAAAGAAATCTTTTTTGGTTCGATTGTTCCTCATTTTCTTTGACCAATACAGTTTTGCTCTTTGCTCCCTCTGTCCTCTCCTACACCTAATACTTCGATAGAGCCCGGGTGACAAGGAATGTTACCAGATTTTTCGAATAAAGAAAAGCAAGTTTCTTCTTGCATCATATGTATCTATATAGGGACTGCTAATGCGAACACAAACGGCATTTTAAGAATGGAACGTGAGACGCTGAAAACTACATCTTTTCCCAAACATTTTGCAAATAAATCAGGAATTGTGCTTCACTAGCAGGATTACCCGTGGAGGAGTGATACCTTTCCAAATTTCGACTCCGCCCCTCCTATAGTGCTTTTCAAAAATACTCAGATATTTTCATACGGGAGCTCTGCGTCTTTTCGCACAATGTCGTTTACGCTCTCCTATTATGCAGTGCTTTCCCCCATGCTCAGCTCAATTCTTGCGATGGTGGCGCAAACTAAAAATGTCTAAATATTTTTGAAAACGACTATACCTTTTCCCTCCCACATCCTCTCCCTCCTCATCCCCAACTTAGTCGTTTTTTACACTATCACATCCTTTCTTCCGTAACAGATGAGACATATTAAGTAAAAATCGATAAATGAGAAAGTTAATTTCCACAGTCATTGCCTCCCAAGATAATGCAGAAAGTGGCAAGATAATAAACAACTAATGTGTGTGAAAAATCGGAAAATTTTACTGAAACTCTATCTTTCATTTCTGCATATCTTGTCGTGTAATTGAGTGGTCTTGTGTGGACTACATATCACGCAATGCACTTGACTTTTTTCCAAAAAAACTAAAAACGACGTAAGTAGCCTTCAAAAACATTTTTAAATACTGGGAAGACCGCATCTTCTGAAGCCATATCAAAATAACGGTTACAGAGAGAGCTTTGATCTAAACCTGGTAAAAAACAAAGACGGCGTCGACTCCTGCTACAATCATCTAAATCATTTTTTCTAGGACTTAGGTGGTTCTGACAGTCCCTAAATCTATCCGTGTCAGTCATGGCTAAACTTGGGTAGTGTCACGGTTAACTAAATGCAAAACAGGAATCCATGCCAGATGTATTTCAGCCTATGTTTAGAGCAAACCTTCTTCCCAAAGATATTGTGGGTTGAGTTCAGAAATTTCGTTTGCTAGATATACATCCTCAAAGCTTTCCAATCCAAAGTAGCTGCGGATACTCGTGGCGGCCAAACCCAGGGATCTTCGACATTTAACTTTGCTACTAAATTTCGTTCGCAAAAATTACTCAGCTGAGTGCGGAAAATGCACTTGTTTTTCACCATAGCAAATTTTTCTCAACTTCTGTAATAGCACAGTGAGAAACTTACCTTCTTCTCAAAATATGAAATTTAAAAAATTTAACAGCTAATGGAACATCGTATTTACTTTGTATTTTAGGGCATTGTTAAGAAATACCGGCGCGCGGACAGCTTATCCATGTTCGAACTTTCAAAATTTTACATTCCACATTATTGATACGAAAAGTCCCAGTGTTTATCACAAGCGTTCTAGTACTTTTCAAAAATTCTGAATGTTGACGCAGAAAACTCATTTGGGACGCTGTTTTCAAGCGCTCGATCTTCAGTATTTTGGCAACAAATTCAAAATCCAGTGTTTCGTAGCGATCTACTGCCCTCTATTACCATCGTGATCGAAAGAAACATTTGATATCTTAGTGCCAAGAACCGAAAATCCCACGTAAATGTTCAAAAGACTACAATTGCACATATGTTCAACATTTCCTGCGACAGAATTCCACTCTGGAGAAGAAAAAAATGAACATGACGTAAAATATGAAAATAACTATTAAAAAAACGAACAACGCCAGTAGTTTGGTTGACTCCGTTCATATGGATTTTCGTGGTAAATCGAACGCTAGGAGCCTCCTTCGGATAGTTGGGTCCACACTCCACATGCAGATTATAGATTCGCGACTCATATGGTGTCTAAAAGGTGACGTGAAAAAACAATTACCGACAAATAAAACAAGAGTAAACACATAACTATGACTGTGCTTTAATTCACTAAATGACCTAGAAGAATGCCAATAAGGAAGCTATTTTATCCTATATTTCGAAGCTTTCGCTGAACTTTTTCGGAATATTGCGCTTTGACGAGCAAACGAAGAACGGTCCGAGGGGGAGGTCCCCCCCCCCCCCCGACCCGAATGGGTCCGAAAATTTTTGAAAGTGGCCAGGAGGGGCCGGAAAAGAAATTAAAAAGTTTTCGAATAGTAATTCTTATTGCTGACTTAAAACATCGATCTTTATTCTTAAAATTTCCACACAAGATGACATCTGAATCAAGCAGCTGCAGGGCGATATAAAGTGGTACAGCTGGGTGCTGTAGGACGGCCAGTCACAACCGTTCAGATGAGACGTCTCGCACTGCGCCGCGCCTATCACCGGTTTGCGTGAAACTGCACAAAAGTCCCGACGAAAATGAGACCGAGAGAAGATGGTATCTTAGCTGCATAGGGTAACTAGAATTTGAGCTGTTCGGCTTTATTCGTTCCCAGCAGTATCTTCTGAACCATCAGATGTAGGGATTATATTATCATAAAGCTAAATAAATAAGATTAGGTTATTTCTGTTTCATCATGGGAAACACAATTCCGCTCTGCTATGTTACCGTCGGCAAAAACGCTCTCGGCAGTATTTTGTCCCAATGACGCCGTAGCTACACTTTTCCATACTATAAGATATTTAACTGTCGTTGAACCGAAACACTGCGTCACTTGAAAAGGCCTTGACACAAAATTCGAGAAAAGAAGCAACTGATTGCTACATCATGCTAATTAAGTAAGCTAGGCAACGCACTACTTTGCAGCACACATTTTCCTGGTTTTTTTCTGCGTGCTCCCACGATCACAAAGTCCGTCATCTAAGAGTTCGCACTGGAGAAAAGAGTTTACCCACTCCGTTCTGGGCCTGTATTCATGATTGCGTAAACCAGAGGTTAAGAAGGGAACGCCCACCATTAAACCTCAAAACGGTATTTATCAAGAATTATACCTGTTGCAGGGAGGTTAGGAGCGGGGTTTAGTATACCCACCGTCGTTGCGAGGTTAACGGTTAACCTTCAGCCAACCTTGATAGATAGCATGCTCTAAAACAAAATTGGCGCCTGAGAATGACTCACTGGAGCGCATTATTGTCCGAGTAAGACAGCTTTTTCGGCATCGAAGGATCCGTGGGATTTGGAG
>KN549595.1:54915-73695 GCA_000797555.1 Oesophagostomum dentatum | reverse complement strand
TCAAGACTGCTCTCAGAAGAGTCAAGATTGCTAGCGGAGGTCAACGCTCATCTGAAGAAACAAGAGGAGACAGATTCTAAAAGAACGAAATTATTGGAGGAGAAAACTCCCCAGTTTTCACTTCGCACACCCAAATGTTCTATCAGAGTAAGCCCATTATCACAGGTCACAGTCGCACATAACGTTGCAAGTTATTGGAGGTTTTAGCTAAAAATCATACGCCCGCAAGGTAGAAGACAAAGCTTTTGAATGGTATATGACATTTGATGAAATAATAGGTCAAACAAAACAGACCAACTTACTTCCCACAATGATGCCGGGAAGACCGACTTACTCCCCACACGGATGCTCATAAAAAGAAAACTTACGAAATTTTCTCCTCCAATAATTTCGTTCTTTTAGAATCTGTCTCCTCTTGTTTCTTCAGATGAGCGTTGACCTCCGCTAGCAATCTTGACTCTTCTGAGAGCAGTCTTGAAGAGAAAGCAACAATAAAGTTTGCATTAGCTCCTAATGACGTGGATACCTATTTCGTTCTTGTAGCATAGCAATCTCCTCATGAAGCTCCTTGTTCAAATTATCACATGCCGCTGAATGCAGAGATTCCAAACGCTGCGGCTCTGCTGCAAGATCAGACACACGCGGCTGTGCTTCCGAGTCACCAAATGTGTTGTTATAGCTGAACGTCATTAGAAATAGACAATCTTCCCTAAAAATACGAGAAGATAGGCTTGTTACCGTTCGATTATGGTAGCCATTCTTTCATTTTCCTGAGAAAGCCTTTGATTGGAAGCCCGAAGACCATCCAGCTCTGCGTCTATACCCTCTATGGTTGAGCGAAATTTATCTACATCAGCACGAAGTCGATCTCGATCTTGCTTAGCTTGGTCAAGGGCGCCCCGCAGTCGGTCAACTTCGACCTAAACAAAATTCGGACGATTTCTTTTGTATTATTTGTTCGCCTCAAAATTTCTGACTCATTTTTACCAAAGCAAAGGTTTGTCGGCATGAAAAACTTCTGTAGACTCAAGCAAACATTAGTAATAACCAGCATAAGTAGGTGCTTTCTTGCAATAATTTCTCTCCATACAATCATTGCAACATTACTCGAATTTTCACTCGAATTATTCATTCGGCTCGAAGTATACCACGCTCAAACACATATATTTGAAAAGTAGCTTAAAATGATGACACTCTCAAGCATAGAGAGTGTTTTTGCAATGCTTCGCGTGGCACCAAGTTTTGTATCACGAGCAATCACTAGCAAGTTGTGGTGTAGTAACTAGGATGTGCGATGCAGCTCATATGAACTACAAAAAGTGGAGGGGGGGGGGGGTCTGGGTGAACGAAAAAGCATCTGTGTTGGCACTCTCGCGGATCTCCAGTGGCGCTGCAGACTGAAGTATGCGATGTAAACATTTTTTTACTCCCTTTCAAGGATGATGTATCTATAAAACTCAAAAAGCCTCTGTTAGTAAAACAAAAGAGGTAGAAACGGAGGCAGTGTTAGGCTTCATGATTTCAAAATTGGTCTGCATTTAATCTGCTAGATTTTATGAAATCGAGGAATTCATGGCTCGTTTAGAACTGCTGAAAACACGCTTTTCTTTTAATTCCCACTCTCATACCCTCGGCTGATCAACTCTTAAACTGCAAATTCCCAAAGTGGTTTTGATAATTAGGATTTACTGCCTTGCGCAGAAGAAAATGTGAAAATTTCGTGACTGTTTTGTCGAGACTCCATTTTACTCGATATACGATTTGCCTTATAATTATTATACGCATAAAGTTAGAATGAACCATGCAAAACATAGTTTGCAACGTGCCTGAAATCTGTTACAATATGCAATACCTTTAAAAAGGTTATGACTTCATTACTCCGCGTTTATTACTCTTCACCAAAAATCTTTAAAATTAAGGACTTATAATGAGGATATCATGGGAGTTATTACAGTTTATGATTTACGGCGAATTTTCGCTAGCTACGATTTATGCCTTTCACAAAACAAGATATTAGTAAGGCACATCGCAGAGCGTGAGTGTTGTGGTATGCCGAACCACTGCAGCCACCCAACAAGTAACATATAAGGTATGTTACGGCCTTGTGATGGGTTATTGGCGATGTGTCTGACAAGAGAATGAGATCAGAACGGACACTCCTTGATTTCTCAGCTGAGATCGGCCCAGTACTCAGGAAAAAACAAGTTTTTTTTCCAATTTTTCTATGTTTGGAATCATACTACCACTACCAATGCTTGTAAAACCCCATTATTATGATTAAGAAAGACCTATTGTTAATGCTGCTAAGGCGGGGACGAAGAAGACGCACGGGCCAATATCCCTTCTACAAGAGCCCAAAAGTAGTAACGACACCAAACTTTCCCATAAGATCTGCCAATAATGGAAACGAAGTTCTGTTTAGTTATTCAGTTTTTATGTAAACTTCTCCAAACAACAGAGTTTTAACTTGTTTCCTCTCAGGGTGCTTGAGAACTAGTAGAAAGATTCTAAATATAGAACAGTTACGAAAATTTATTTTTCCGTGACTGCTACCTTTAAACACACAGTCTCACCTCAAACTCGTCTTTTGGATAAAAACACTCTCTGAACAAAACCGAATAGTTTGTTTTAAAATGAAATTAAATGCAAACTGATTGAAAACAAAGCTGCACTTACAGACATGTCAGACTCCTTTTGGTCACGTACATCAGCAAATCCTGTTTTTAATCGCTCGAACTCGCTAGAAAGTCGTTCTAGTTGAGCTACTGTTTCTAGATTCTCTCGTTTACACATTTCATAGCGCTCCTCGTACTCGATCAGATTTGCTTTCAAGAGATCTGAAATTTTCCTTCATGAAACGAATAAAGTAATGAACAGGTGAACTTAAAAAAATAGGAATAAGTTTATGAGGAATTCATATTTTAAAAATCTGCAGGGATCTCTATGTCCGAAAACCAAAAAGCAAATGAAGCGCAGAACACCTACAGCGTTTGCAAGCGTTGAAATGCAATGCACAGTAAATGAAAAAAAACTGCGGTGGTTGGTAAAGCTATGGCGAATTTGTATAGTATTACTGCCATGCTAGAGTGATCGAATACGTGAAGGATAATTTTTGTTTATTATCAAGGCTTCAACCAAATCTGCGGCTGTCACTAGTGATCGTGGACGCTCCAGTATATATCAGAAAAAGAAGAAATCCCGTCTTTGCACATATAAAAGCTATTAAATGAAAGAACTGGAGGTATTTTTTGGATATCTCCGTTGTAGAATTTTTTAAACTCTTGTTCCTTTCTTACTCCGCATCAAGCTTCCAAGCGATGCAATGCACATTTCGGAGAGAGCATATTTTAGTGCAAAGAAGGAAAAGTATTATTAGTTTCCCTTTCCTACTAGTTTCTTTTGATTTTTATGAAGTCGATGATACTGTGACTGGCGATTAGATTCCGTTCACCAGTAATTTTATAACACGATATTGAGAATCCTACAACAAGAGATGTGTACCTTGCCATCTCTTGTTGTAGGATCATGCATCACGCAACAAAGAAAATTAACGACTGCTATACATTTAAATACTATTAAGTAGTCGCTCGAAGCATCTTCATTTCTGGAATTACCTTTTTCACCTACTAGAAGGATTTAGCGGAAGGAAACATGCATCTAGATTTAGATTTATTTGATTAGATTTCGCATATACATTGTTATTTTCTATCACAAGGTTTACTGTTTATATTACATTTATGGCTCTAGTTCCTACAGTGCGTTTCATTGTCATACGACCTCCCCCCGCCCTAAAATTTGGGGTTATCTGACTCGGTGGCGGAGCAGCGACATTACCACTGTCACCATTTAGATTCCTGGCACGGAATAACCTGAGGATACAAGTTTTTATGCGAGAAGACAGGCAACCCAATTTTTTATAAACCCCCTAGCGAAATCAGGGGTTTTGATTTTAGCGAGGTAAAATAACTTCACCACAGTATTCGGCTTTGCTCTAGAACTCTGTTCAGAACTGCTGCACATGCCGGAGCAATACTTTGGAGCCGGTGACTTCATTTTTGGGACAAAATCCTGAAACTTTGGATTTTTAACCACTTCTGAATGCCCAAAGCAGAATTTCGGAAGAAATGTCTCCCTCCTGGAATTCTATGCTGCTGCTATACAAACTGAGTTCAACTACATGGATATTCGCTAAGATTTCTCAAGTTATAAAGCCTGAACCGCACCTTCGGTCTCTGTTGGAGCCTGTCTACTGAATTTCGGCGATTTATTATGCGACGCTGATAGCGTATTTTGACTAGGAGGGCTAGGAGGCATCCTCTCATCGCAGAATTACCTTTCCCTGAGCTCAATCCGCACAGTATCTCAGGTTCTCGGTCTGCCAGATAACCTCCACTTCAGTCCCAGCGTTTCGCTTGGTGACTGAATGAAATCTTTTCAGAGAACGATACAATACCTTCAAACTTGTTTTTTGTAAGCTACTTGTGAAACCTTAACACAGGTTCTACCGACTTTCGACCATTCTTCTACAGATTCGTGACGATACGAAATAACCTCCCTCATGGAAGTATTGGCTTACGAGGAACCCCAGGGTAAGACCTGATACTGTACGGAATGAACTCAGTATACGCTAATTCTGCGACGGGAGCATGCTTCATAGCCTTCCTAGTCAAAATACGCTATCAGCGTTGCATAATAGATCGCCGAGATTCAAAAGACAAACTCCAACAGAAACCGAAGGTGTGGTTCCAGCTCTATAACATGAGAAATCTTAGCGAGTATGCAGCAATTAAACTCAGTTCGTGTTGAAATCAGCATAAAATTCCGGTAGGAAGACAATCCTTTCGAAATTCGGTCTAGGGTATCCTAAAATGATAAAAATCTAAAACTTCAGGATTTTGTCCCAAAAATGAAGTCGTCGGCTCCAGAGTATTGATCCGGCACGTGCAACAGTTCTGAACGGAGTTGTACGCAAGGCTAGATACTGTGGTGAAGTTGTTTCCCTCTCTAGAGTGAAAACCACTGATTTCCCTAGGGGGGGGGGGGGGAGGGGAAATGTTATGATTTTGAAGCGGTTGAAAATGAGGAAAATTTTTATAAAAAATTTAATTGCTTGTATTCTCGCATGAAAACTTGTATCCTTTAGTTATTTCGTGCAAGGAATCTAAATGGGGACAATGGTACAATGGCAATGTCGCTGCTCCGCCGCTCCGCCACTTACGGATAACCCTGAATTTTAGGGAGGTCGTATGATAATGAAACGCACTGCATATGATTTCTGAGAATAAAAGCACTCTTTGATGTATGTTCAGAATTATCGATCTTTCAGACAGCAAAACGATATGAATGAGATCTAGCAGACAGGTATTGCAGACATAAGGCTTCATTGGAATTATATCGGAAAAGATATTCGAAGAAAGTTCAGGCTTCTAAATAATACAAAAGGTTCTGAGCGTCCAAACACTTTGGGATGCACCGAACATAAAAAAAGAATGCTCAGAATTTTCAAGTATTTAGTAGCTCTGTTTTAGTTTCGTGAGGGACCGTGAAAGTGCAGCTGAAGATTATGATGAAAAAAAAAGACAACACAGTAACAGTTCCGTTTGTTTCATACTCTATTTCACGGTTTTTCCTGGAGAATGTTGTCAAAAGTTGGTTTCAACATCATCCTAGAAGCATTACAATACGGTATTAAGCATCTTTAGAAACAATGCACATATTGCGTTGAAATAATTCTTTGAAACGATACTGCAGTCAATTCAAAACGATTCAAACCATTCACGATACTTTCAGCAGTGCTAATGCTTCAAAACAGTACTTCTAGTGTATATCACGATGCAAAATAACGAACAAATTCCACTCATCGGTCTTACAAACACGTCATGAAAGAACCGATAATTCCATGAAATGACTCAAAGAAAAACGGAAGAGAAGCAACTTAGAGGAAGCAAGTCAGGGGAAATTTCAGAAAGACAGTATTCTTATAAAATGATAAGCTGAATGTCATACCTATTCGTCGCGTTAAGTCTTGGTTGTTGTTATCTTGAGCATTTGCTGCTGTGACTTCTTTATATTTTTCGAATTCCTCGTTCAAGTCGTTGTAGGCTTGCGCTAACTCTTTATGTTGAACCCTAAATGCACTGTAACATGATAAATGCGAAGGCATGAAGATTTCTAAGGTTTTTACTTCAAATTCTCCGAATCGGCAACCTTCGCCTCTAGTTCTGATACGCTTGCTTGAAGCTGTGCAATAGTAGAGTGAGCTTCTCGTAACTTTTCTTCTATATCAGAGGCTTCATTGCTAGACCTTTCAACGAAATCAAGCACGACCAGCCGATCGTCGGCTGCGTTCACTGAAGCATCGGCTGTTGATGGACAAGCGCTCTCCCGTTGTTTGACCTGAACAGAGCGAGAATGAAGAATAGAGAATAAGGCGTACTCATCTGCTGCTACCATTTCCTCAAGTTTTCTTTTTGTTTCTAGCAGTTCTTCCTTCTCCAGCAGCACAGCATCGAGCAAATCGGTGTTACTGGTTGAAGAAGAAGCTACGCCCTTAAAAGACAATGGAAGATTTTATCTGATCCGCCGCAAACAGACAGAAAGATACTGTAATGCACTGTAATAAGCCCGTGTCATAGGCTTAAACGACATAGAGTGACGTGAAACTTGAACTGTAATACGCTTGCGAAACTTTATTCGTACTTGTTCTACAAAGTAGCAAAATAAAAGCTATGTCGTACCACAGTTCTCAAGTGGTAAACATACACTGTATAATACTACTCGTAGGTAGCTCTGGCCGCAGCAGTTAAAGGCTGCACTCACGGACAAAACTGTTTCCCTGGTGTTTTGTTAGTGTATAGCTTCCACTGAATGCTGAAAGAGTCCAAACGTATAGTGGATGCGGGTTACTACAGTGCGTTTCAATATCATAAGACCCCCCCCCTAGAATTCGGGGTTATCTGGCAATGCAGCAAAGCAGTGACATCGCCATTATTACCAGCAGATTCCTAGCATGGAATAACCTAGGAATACAAGTTTTCAGACACAGAGACAAAGTTCGGAATTTTTTATAATATTTTCCTAGTTTTTCAACCGTTTCAAAATCATAAGACCCCCTTTGGCAAATCTCTAATTTTCACCTATCTGAAAAGAAGTGGCTTTCCTATACTATTCGATAAGCCTCATCTTCGCACTGTAATCCCATTCGGAACTGTAGCACATGCCAGTGCGAAACTTTAGAGCCAATGACGCCACTTCTGGGACAAGATCCTAAAATATGGAATTTTTAATCGTTTTATGCCACCAAAAAATTTATTGGCAAGCAGTATTGTTGCCAAGCGAGTTCTGCGCCAATCTCAGTTCGAACCAAGTCGAGCTTCGTGGGTGCTCCTAAGTTTGCTCAAGCTATGAGGCATAAACCACTCGGTTGGCCTCAGATGTAAGTCATCTTTTGAACCTTGGCAATTTGTTACGTGACGATGACACGGTGTTTTGACTCGGAACGTTAGAAGACATGCTTGCAAAGTAAAATCACATGCTACAGGGTTCGCTCCGCGCAGCATCTGGCTTACATCTGGGGCTCAAGCTTTGGCAAGAAATCCTCTCAAGAATGGCGTTCACTTTCGTAAGGTTTCTCTGTATAACTAAGTGAATCCATTCAGGGAGCGACACAACTCCTTCGGTCTTGTTTTCCTGAGCTGACTGAGAAATCTTCGCGCAATAGTTTGCGGATTTTAGTCGTTCTTTTGTAGATACACTATGGAAGGGAATGCCATTCTTGAGAGGGTTTCTTGCCAAAGCTTGAGCCCCAGATGTAGGCCAGGTGCTGCGCAGAGCGAACCCCGTAGCATGTGATTTTGCTTTGTAAGCATGTCTTCTAATGTTCCAAGTCAGAACGCCCCGTCATCGTCACGTAACAAGTTGCCAGGATTCAAATGATGACTTACATCTGAGGCCAACCGAGTGGTTTATGAATCATAGCTTGAGCAAACTTACAAGGGAAAGGTCAGAACGGTCCGACGAACCCAGACCTGTGGCATACCTCATCTGGTAGAGCATCTTCTCTTTAGTATACCCAGGAAATTCTAGCTGCCCAACGCTTCCCGGAAGGAAGTTGTGAGCAATTTCTCAGACCGAGGTCTGTGCGGCTGCCAACATATTCGATCTTCACCGCATTATCTCGCAGCTCAATTGGCGCAGTGGCAGTGATGCTGCCTTTCAATCAATACTCTGCGGGTTCGATGCTGCCGTGCTGCACGAATTTTGCAATTTCTCTATTTGTCCGCTATTTTTCTTCTTCACTTAAACTTGCGTTGGTTGCGTATCTTCGTACCTGCGCGAAGCTTCGAGTTAACATCGATACCTATTGCGTGAACTGCAATTCGACGCGTGCAACAATTTGACACATAAAAAATTGGGAAGGGAAAGGGATGACACCTCAAGAAAATCGGTGTTCAACTTTGATGATGACTCTGATGCTAACTCATGACAAGCCATAAAAAGGCGATATCACACCTGACTCTGTCGAAGATCAACACAAGTTTTAGCAAAGAAGGAAAGTAGCGGACGAGTAGAGAAATTGCAAAATTCGTGCAACAAAGCAGCATCGAACCCGTAAAGTATCGACTGAAGGGCAGCACCACTGCCACTGCACCAACTTGGCTGCGAGGCAATGCGGTGAAGATCGAATATGCTGGCAGCAGCGCAGACCTCGGTCTGGGAAAAGGCCCACAACTTTCTTCCAGGAAGAGGTGGGCAGCTAGAATTTCCTGGGAATACTAAAGAGGAGAGGCTCTACCAGATGAGGTATGCCACAGGTCTGGGTTCGTCGGACCATTCTGACCATTCCCTTGTTAGGAGTACCCACGAAGTTCAACTTGGTTCGAACTGAGATTGGCGCAGAACTCGCTTAGCAACACTACTGCTTGCAAAATAAACTTTTTTTTTGATGGCATAAAACGACTAAAAATTCCAAATTTTAGGATTCTGTCTCAGAAGTGGCGTCATTGGCTCTAAAGTTTCGCACTGGCATGTGCTACAGTTCCGAATGGGATTACAGTGCGAAGATGAGGCTCATCGAATAGTATAGGAAAGCCACTTCTTTTCAGATAGCTGAAAATTAAAGATTTTCGAAGGGCGGGGGGTCTTCTGATTCTGAAACGGTTGAAAAGCAATGAAAATATTATAAAAAATTTCAAACCTTGTCACTGTGTGTGAAAACTTGTATTCCTAGGTTATTCCATGCTAGGAATCTGCTGGTGATAATGGCGATGTCACTGCTCTGCTGCAGAGCCAGATAACCCCGAATTCTAGGGGGGGGGGGTCTTGCGATATTGAAACGCGCTATATGACATCTGTAATTCCCCTTCAAAGCGGCCGACCCGAGGCCCATCCGGCGGAATCTCGCCCTCTGTCGGCCGATGCCTTTATTTCGTTTTTTTTTGGCTTGATTTTCCATGTTTCTCACAACCTTCAAGGCTCATTCTTGCTCTAGAACTACGAAACTTGAATACATTTCTTATCGTGAATGCTGCCTTTAAACCGTTTAACTGCAATGGTTCTTCTGCATTTTCTTGTAACCTTCTATGGTTGGCAGTTGCCTGTAGAGAAGTTTTGAAAACTTTTTAAAACCGTTCGAAATTATTATCACTGAGAAGTGTACACTCTGTTCGAAGGATCGGATAAATGGCCAAAAACGGAAAGAATAACAAAAACTCCCCAAACTATGGTGAGCGATGTGATACAGTGCTTAGCACTGGGTCGCCCTGTCGAGAAAAGGTTAACAATGAAGCGATCACTAGATAGCAAATTAAAAGTGGATTAAACGTGAACCAATAGATTAATGAACGTGGTCGATCACGCTAACGATTGATAGTGAGTATCAACAGAATGACTAGTTTGCCTACTAAGGAAGTCTGTCTCAGCAAGCATCACTTTGGAAAGTTGTAACTTTTTCCAGAAGCAGCGTTGGCGCGAGTAGATCGCAAACTGATAAAATGTAAAAAAAACGCTTTATTTGTCATGATCATTTATATTCTCTTCTAACATCGTGTTTGCTGCATATGAGCAAGCGCATATTTGCATACAAGCAGAGTCTTAAGAAGCTACATCTAGGTTAAACTGAGCAGCTTCGTTGGCGCAGTTTCTAAGTATCTAACTACAATGCATGCGTTTGTGTATCTGCATGTACACAAAAACCATGGCCTCTCGAGGGAAAAGAACACCGCCATGCGAGTTTGAGCAGTATGAGCTCATCTATCGCTCTTTTTGCATCTCACATACCCACTGATGAAACGGTGCCGAAAAGGCGCGAACATTTCCTACAGGGTGACAAAACCGTTAAATCCAATAAAGTCCCGTAGCTGCTTCGAAATGATAACTATGACTGTAAACAGAGCAATTTCATATTCGCTTCCAAACATATGTTTCAGCCTTTTCTATGAAAAAAAATGATAGGATAGAAATGCAAGCCATTTATGCTAATTAGTACAAAATTTCAAGCGATAAGTTCATCACAAATGAACTGACCTCTAGTGCGCAGATACGTTCCTCATACATTTCCTTCATTTCATTCATATTCCGTGTGTGCTGCTCAACTAGAGAAGCAATTTCTTCCTCCTTCCTTCGCCGCTCTTCCTCAAGACGTGTCTCCAGTTCCTCTGCAGAAATCTGCAAAACTTGAAAAGCAGATTATTAATTCAGAACTAGGTATGGCAAATGATATAACCAGCTAAAAGCGGCACAAACAGAAAACAAGGGTTGGTGTGGTTTTTGCACACAGCAGTAGAGGATCACCAGATGAGGAGGGATTTCAAAGATGGAACCCCCGATACCTGCTCTAAGCCGAGAAAACACCAATCCGACAGAGGCTTTGAATACGCACAAAGATGTGTCAGTGTACAGCTGCAGGAAAATGGCAGGAACAAACAGGACTACCGTGCAACTTTGTTTGCTTTATCTGCTACTATTATGTTAAAACATCTCTCAGTCCGAAAATTCAATACGTACACTGACGCATCATTGTCTGAGTTCAAAACCCTTGCTATATTCATAAGTTTTTTTTTCACGGCTTAGAGCAGACGCTGGATGCTCGGACATTGAAATCTCTGTATAGCTAGAGATTCTCTTAAAGCTTTCATAGTCGATACTGCACTTCTTAGAATTAAAAATTAAATGCTACGTAGTGCTCTTAAAGTGGATGATCGAAAATAATTTTGAAAATTAGAGCTAAAAGCACAAGAACTGCTGCTTGCGTAGAAAGCATGCTGTTAGAAGTAAAACTGCAAGGTCGTTGCAAAAGTTTTTCGACACTCAAAATATCTGCCTTTTCTTGACAATATGAAATTTCTGCGATTTTCTTATAGTGTGATATAACTGCAGTGATGTCTTGCGATCATACTCTACCACATTTGCCAGATTCCACCAATACTGTTTGATGTCCCGCAAAATCGGCAATTCCGGACATTTACCGAGGCCACATTTCTTTTGCAAATAGCGCATAAGCCCGAAGGTGGCGTGGCCTAACGGACTTTTCAGTAGGATTTCAACGTAACCTCTGCAGCTGTCGGCAGTTTGTTGCATTAAACTAGCTAAGATTTTGCAGCTATACCCTGCAGCTTCCAAGGACCCGCTACGGCCATTTCCCGTAAAATCGAAAAGTCTCAGAAATATGAAGTTTAATTTTTGCACATTATGACGCTCCTAACCAGCAGTCAAGAACAAATGTCCCTTTTGGTTTCTCGTGGCATTTCAAGTTAATGATAGCTGACTGAGCCATTCATCTTTTCCCAGTGGTAGCCTGGTATGCCACCTCACATGTAGAAGCGGTAGAGCTTGAACCCATTAAAACTTTGGAGATTGCTCGTCTCCCAATATCAGGTTCTCAATAAGTAAACTAATGGTAAGCTTAATTTACTGCTAAGTATAAGTATCCACCAACTTACACTGCCTTCCGGTTTACACGGAAAATATCTAAAAGATCTTCTGATTTGTCCCCTACAGCTTGAAAATACTTTGCGAAATGACGAAATTCGGTTTCTATGCAGTGCGCGTATCTTGCATTTTCCTCTGACTATAAGACATGTCCAAAAACCACGAAAGTATGGATGAATATAAACTTCTTCTATCATACAGGATAAGTGTGCCCTCACACAACATTTTTTGGTTATTTCGCTTACTTCTTTGCTGAATAAGAGAAAAATTGGCAATCGGAGGGCCCGCAAAGTAAAACCCAAATCTGTTTTCATTTATGAACCTTCTAAGTGCGCTAAAAAGATTTTACTCCATTTATCAACATAACAAAATAGGTTTTTTTCGGCTCTCGTGATAGTTATGCGTTCCGCTAAATTTTTAGAATAATAGAACCTTGCAACGACCTTATATGTATACATGTGACCCGCAAATTTTAATATGAAATTGTCACGAAAAAAATCAAGAAGCTGTCCATCAAAAAGGTACTGACAATGAGCTCACCTTGTTAGACTCCGTTTCTACGAGTGATTTCCAATGAGCCACTTCACGTCTCAAATCCTGCACGATTTGATCCATTCCAGTTCCGTCGACATCTGTTGGTTGACAAGAACAGAGCTGTAAACGCTCCACTTCTGCCTAAACTTTTGCGCATAGACCGAATTACCGAACTGCCAGAAGTATGCGGTGAAATTAAGAACACGGCTGCACAAACCTTTAGTTTTTTGATCTCTTCATCTCTCGTCAAAATCATAGTCTTATGCTGCTCCGCAACCATATCAATGTCAACTTGATAGGCAGAAATTTGTTGCTCTTGTTCTCCAATCTTTTCTTCTAATTTGCTCACTTTTGATTGTTCCAAAACAAGCAAGCGCTCGGCTTCCGCAAGTTTCTTCTTTGCGACCTAAAATACTGATGAAAATTAATAAGTTTACAGTCAGATAAGATTTTCGAAGAAAGAAAATCTGAATAAGACACAAAACTGAACGATAGTCACTTGCTTAGACGCTCCTTCGTTATATGAAAAAAAGTTTAGTTACATAAATTTAGCAACTCTCGTTTATCACAATGCAGCATCATTGCTTCTATAGTTCATTCCCACATATGACGTGGGGTACTGACAGCAGACCATGTAACAACTGCATTTTTACAGAGAGTCGGGTGTCAGTTAGAAATCCCACCCAACGCTAATTCTACGAATGAACCATGCATGGGCGTTTAAAAAAGCTAATTAGCAGCTATCAATAAAATAAGCACGCAGTAAACCATTCCCCACAAAAAAGCGGCATGAAGGTTGTTTCTTTTCGGACCTCTACAGCATGAAAGACACAAAAAATGAGTTTCGTCACTGAACACCAGTATGCGGTCCGGTATCGCTTCAACGAAGTCGTCGCTAGGCGATGTGTCCATGCAATCCAGTGAAAGCTAACAGTGGAGTAATATGGAAAAATGGTGGCATCATAAAGCATCGGCTCAGAAAAGTCTACTTTCTACAAGGCAACTAGGCTCACGATCCAGTTCAGGTCGATATTCGCCTTGTTGCTACATCTCTCTTGAGCACTCTTTTTCAAACCCACTGCTAAGTATTCCTCCTTACCTCCTATCCCCTCTCGCCTCCCCTTTGCTGCCAACCTGGTCTTCGTCTTGCGTAGACTTACAGAGCTCCAAACGTCCCTTTCCATTCCCCACCTCCTTCGTTTGTTTATCAGACATCACTGAGCTGACACCCCCCTCTACCAACATCATGCGCATAACTATTCAGCTTCAGAATATCGTTGTCGACTTCCTAGCACCATTCTCATCACTTTAGACATTTTCATTGAAACCGTTTCCGGGATCATGCCGCTATCGGGTTTGCCGCAAATCATTTAGTTGATCTCTTGAGAATCTCTATCAGACTTTGCTAAACTTTACACGCGTTGTTGCTAGCTTTCCTAGTAGGCCGTCGAAATGGATCGCGTCACTTCATGGCCGACGACGGCTTCAGCAACCTCTCCACACATGCCACCTGCTTTGTATATTTTGCAAGGACGCTCCCTTTTCTTTATCCTCTCTTTCTCTTCAATCGACCACCCGGGCAAGCGGAGACACAAGATTTTCATTTCGATGAAAGTGCGTTCATACTCAGATGCGGGTGCGTCTGAGACGCGTGGTACTGACCTGTAAAAGCTTTAAGCGAACTTTTCCGGTCGAGCTTCCTGCGGAATAAACCCAGAAATGATTTAGAGTTCTACAACCCTATCAGAGGCCACCGTATTTTCTCAGACTGCAAGCTCGAATGAAACTTCGTGCGGATATGAGAATTTTATCCTGAATCGGAGAGGCGTCCACGTTTCGATTTATTAACCATTCCTATCGTTAACCTTATAGACGCGCCTGCGTCGACGCGGGCTCGTCCGAGTATGAATGTACCTTAATCAGCTCATACATGTCTTACAAGTCCATCAACAGCACAAAGTAGCAGCAAAATCACTGAATTTTCTGAGGCAACTGGTTTAAGCAGCAGAGTAAAAACAGTGTTGAAGGAAAGTTCAGCTTGCAGGTCAGTTTTCTTAGTTGTCACTTCCCAGGTTTCAGCTGACTTCACTGTTCTGGATGTTTGGCATGGTCGCAAAACTGTTAGCAACGAAATCAGACTGACAAACTTTGCAGGTGTACAGAAGTTTCACGGGATTCACAATAGGCGGCACCTGGTTGTGTGGCGCACGATTCGCACTGTCAACGCCAAATCTTCAGTAGAGCGTGTAAATCATCAATTCGACGAGACTGCTACATATGATTTCTTGATGACGTCTGGATTCCTTTTTGACAGCAAATTTCCCACTATAGTCATTGTTACTGTTGGAAAGTCGATACTAATATAGATCGTCTGAAGCCAAAAATTAAGCCCCATCCAAACGAAATTATGTGAAGGAGCTGTATATTAAATAAATGAAGCAGTTTTTTTTTCACCCATGCTCATAGGTGGAATATCATGTATTTGGATAGCAAAACGATGGTCCGCAACTTCCAAGAGCAAAAAGCCGAATTTGATTCCTCCTGTGTCAAAAAGGCTACGCCGAGGGATTTAATTGGCTGAGTCCTAATCTTCTCATCATGAACTCTGCATGCTTGGAAACATGCTATATGCTCTTGGCAAGAACTAGTTTCAGTAGCGGTTAAGGATTAAGCCAGAGTAAAGAGTAAAAACTAACATTTATCTTGATGTTGCTGACTGATGTTTGTCGTCTTGAGATTTAACAATAGCATTGCTTCGCAGTAATTTATCGAAACTGACTAGTACAAACACCGCGGCGACTGATGAAGGTGTCCTGATTCTGTCTGTGGAAAATCGAATTTGATGAGTTTCCGTAAAAATATTAAAATTCGCGAAAATACATTTTATTTTCACAAAAACATTCTATTTTCGATCCTCTCCCCACAGAAGAAAAACTATCCTGGGATCAATAAACTTTGAAAGCAGCAAACAATCTTTCTAATAAATTTTATCTCATTCGTATCCTTCTGCCAATATCGTTTACTATGGTGGAGATGATAACTTACCCAGATGAATTAGGCATGGCCGAGCATCTTTCGGTGCCAATCATAGCAACTATCCATTCTGTTACACAAAAATAAGGTCAGCATATGGCTCTCCATCGCTGGGAACACGCAAAAAAAACGTCATTATGAAGAAAAAAAGTGTGCAGAATCAATTCTTGGCGATTTGGAAAATTTTCTCTGCAAAAAACTTATTAGCAATTTTCCACACATGATTTAGGTAACTCCAAAACTCCAAAAAATTACCACATTAGAGGCACGTACATAGCTGGAAAATGCTTTCAAGTTTATGCCGGCGACCTTCACTTTCCAAGACTTGAGGGGGAAGACCTTCATTTTGTCTGTATTTATTCGACCATTCCAAATGTTATGATAAATTATCTGTGCATAGTTTGTCTATAGCAGGTTGGCTACTGATGCGGTCGGGTGGCGGTCAGGAGATCTGTTCGCACCAGCCTGTCCGATCGCTCGGTCTGCATATTGAGGCATGCAGCGAGGTGGCGGGTCCCCTGCCCTCTTCAATCAGTAACGGCGGCTGCCGGCTATTTTTAGCGAGCAGGCACGGGACCTGCCATCTCGGAGCATGCCTCAGTACACAGACCGCACAGTCGGACAGGCTGGCGCGGACAGAGTCTACAACATTTCAAGTTTTGTTGGTTGGGAGCTGAGATCTCGCGGCCGGGCATAAGCGTAACGGACTCGCGCCCAATTTCGCGCGTCATTTGAACCGGATGCAGGCCCCTTATGATTACGCCCAGTTGCGATATCTCAGCTGCTAGCCAGTAAAACATGGACATATTACAAGCCAATCGATTCCTTACGATGAGATGAATATGTAGGGGGCCTCCCATTTGGAAACATTTTTCAACGAAGCTGAAAATTACAGTGAAACCTTGAAAATCACTCAAAATCACGTAATTTGGCATTTTTCGCAGAACAGGGATTTCTATCCCAAAGTTCCATGTTCTCTGAACCTGGGGATTGCTAGAAATTTAATTTTTTTTTTTTTACTCTGCCAACCAGGTTTCTACGGCAAATCGTTTACTGGCCTAACGTTTCGAGCAATTCGTCTTCATCAAAGACCTGAAAATGGATATCAGCTATTCTCCGTAACGTTACGCCATCAAACGTCTCCGTTTGCTCTGCTATGCTCACTTCGTCCAAGGCGTAGCTCAGGGAGAAGAGCACCGATGCCAGATACACCAATCTTGGATACCCCGATCTTCGTTACGTCCGCGCAACTGGAGACTACGGGCGTCACTGAGAATGAACTAGCAGACTAGAACTTTATATGGCAGCTTATCGGTCGCACAGCGATAGAAACGCGAGAAGAACATAGCTACTGAAACACATTCATTTCTAGCATTCATGGCAGGACTTTTTGTATAGATCCAGGCAGCTTCCACAGCCTTCCTTGCAGAAATCTCGGTTTCATACCCCAAAATTGTGCATTTTACTTCGAACTCCTCGTCGCGGTGCACTGCCATTTTATGTTTCCTGAGCGCTTATCTTACATTTGAATTGCTCGAAACGTTAGGCCAATAGAGGACTTGCCGTAAAAACCTCGTTGATAGAGTAAAATTATGTGAGTTTCTATCCTAAAGTGTCTTCTGGGCCACTACTAGTTGCTAAAGTCTATAGAGGACATGTTATAGAATTTCCGCGGTAAAAGGAAGGGAAAACTTGACAAGCTAAAATAGTAGGAAACATTGAGAAAGAGCGGAACAGGAAGAAAAAACCATTAAAAATGCTCAGCTGTGAAAATTATTGTCCCAAAACTTAGTTAGTATATTTTTTAAAAATTTTTACAGTCTACCTTACGTCTGCTTAGAATTAGAACTATTTCTCTAGAAAATTTAAGAAATTCTGCAAAAAGAAACTATACCAAAAGCTCGAAATATCTACTAAGGAAAGACGCAGTAAAAATCCAGGTATCTCAAAAATTCGAAAAACGCCGATAACTTCATCAGATGGGGAAATTGGATATTCCGCAGTTTTTTTTTTTGAAAAAATTCTATTCTGAGCAGAATGATACATAACATTGCAGGACTTCATGCAGTGTAAGTCCGAAACTCGGAAAAGAGCCAAATGCCCCGTTATCTCTCATAGTAGTCTGACGCACTCCGCAAATGCACACACACACACTCTGTAACCCTAACGAGAGTTCGGGGCATTTGGCTCTTTTCAATTTCTTTGCTTTGAATGAGAACAAAATGCTAACTGTTCTATATTATTCTAAAGAAAAATGGACGAGGAAGGTCCTCGACAACAGCGCGCGACATAAATTTGCCAATTGGAAGAGAAACCAACGAAAAACGACATTTCAGAAAAAAAGTAAAGTTTTACGATCATTACCGCAAATTATGCAATAATCTGGTAATCATTCGCATCAGAATTTCCATACGGATATAACTCACAACTGCGGGTTCTCCGCTTCTGTTTTTTGAGAAATTTCATAGGACGCATCCTCTCCGTTGAAGGAAATTTTTGAGCTGTTCTAGATTTCGTCTGGTCCTGCAGCGAAAAATCTACGATACTTGGGGAGAGAAGGCGCGTGTCCGCGCGAAAGTGCTTTTTTGTTATTTTATTGTATTTTTTCTTTTTTACTGCAATGTTTGCTTTCAACATCTTTAGTGTTATATTAGTATAATATGCGCCTTTTCCACCGATACCTTTGCAGTGTAAAACATGATACCCATTCACAAGAAAGCGAAGAGGAACCTTCATTTTTTGCGTTGCCCCGCTCTTGAAAGAACCTCCACTTTTCAACCGCCATCTCGCAACTATCCGAGCTATGGCAAAAGTATGGTGCCTTTGACGAGCGGCTACTTGCTCGAAAGAGGGTTTTGGAATAATCGAGGTCTGCTTTGAAGGAGAAATGCTTGCCGTTTCAAATAACAACAGTTTACCCTGGAACTTAAGACCACAAAGATCTACTGCTGAAAAAACCCCAGTTCTCCGTTTTCAACTTACATCTATTTCGCTCACGATCTGATGGGAAAATCCCAGCGTGAAGGTTACCGTGTATCCTGATAGCATGTCCTACATACCCATGTAAAAGGTTAACAGACCTACACATAAAATCTCGGAGATCCCCGAGCCGAAGCCTCAAATATAGAAACGGATTCTGTCCAAAGGAAAAGTGTCGAACGGAGACATCGGACTCTCTCTACAGCTAAGACCTCAGTTCGCAGATGTCTGAGAACTGACGGGTAAGACTGCAAACTTTTTACCCATGTTTGGGTTGGAGGACCTTGAGTGCCAGAATAAAAAAAG
>KN549593.1:22442-32780 GCA_000797555.1 Oesophagostomum dentatum | reverse complement strand
CCCCCCCCAGAAAAAGTTTTCTGCGACCGCCACTGCAGTCTACCAATAGGGTAAAGTGGACATTTATAAAAAAGAACACATATTTCGCCAAAGTGGCCAGTCGTGATTCAAACAGTTTATGAAACCTTGATGGCTGAATAGCCAAAGCCAAAGTGAGAGCACCGCTAAGCTGCTCGTTGAGGAGAAAACGGCCGAAATGTCGGGTACTCGGTGGAATAGTTACGAAGGATGCGGGGACGAGTTGTCCTGTCACTTTATTTTCCACGCTAGTTAGACGGTACAACTATTTGGTATGAGTAGAATTATAAAAGCTTTCTATGTCCTCGCAACTGAGGCCGTAAACGACTTCAACAGAAAGAGCGCGACGAACTGGAAGACTCGTCCACGAAACCGCGGACGGGTCTTCTGGAGCGAATTTTTCGGTCAGGAATGAGCTCTGAGCAGAGAAATTTGAGCCTTAACCCATTCTTGAATTCGTCTTTCTGAACCCATTAAGAACTCAAAAGACGTTCTGAGAGTGGGTGCTGCCATTGAAGCACAGAGTGCTGATTTCAAGACTTTCCAAATCAGCGAAAGTTTACTTCCATAGGAATTGTGAACGTCATGTGATAGAGCACAGGTTTAGGTTGCATGAGTTGGTAGGCTCGCAGATCCTGAACTTCATAAATTTGTCGGTACTCTACACATTAGAACTGCACTCTTCGACGGATGTATGATAGTTGGTAGCTTTTCTGAGAAAGTTCTCTGATGAACTTGGAAAGCAGATTTGAAACAGTATTCGAGTACTCGAGACTGTATTAGAACGTATGCACTCATCTCGATCGAGTACTTCGACTAGGTGGTAAGTTTCCTTGTAAGTTTCCTTTCTTTCTTCAGTATTTCGCCCGTAGCTAGCGCAGTTCGCAACCATACATTTTGATCTGTGTACGACTCACACATTTCTCAGCTTTAAATTGTATGAGACGGTGAGTCTTGTTCACTTACGTTGCAAAGTTTAGGTAGGTCCTAGATAACTTCACGGCTTCTTTAGGTGTAGTTCGAACGAGCTCACCACGGAGTGAATGGAGAGGTTGCTGTGGCCATATTGTCGCTTGGTAGCTAGGTTTCTTGTGACAGAAGTTTCTTTCGAAAATGACGCGACAGGTCAGCATAGCAGGCTGAGGATGATTGCATTCCATTGTAAGAGGAAGGGATTTCATACGGTTACGAAGCGCACTCATGTTAGTGGTCCGAAAGAGGGCAGCAGCTTTTGTCTATGCATTGTTTTACTAGGCTGAGATATAAATCAGGCCATAGCTCAGTACGGATGATTATCAGTCATAAGTTTCACACTCGTATTAAAAGGAAGAGGAACAGGGAACTATTGCAAAGGGTGAGATTCTTAAAGGCAGCATCCACGCTCGGAACGCCTTCTGAGTTCTCGACGGATTCTGAAAGAGGATCTCGAGAAATGGTTTAGGTTCAAATTTCTCGGCTCAAAAGTCATCCCTGGTCAAGAAAACCGCTCCAGAAAACTCGTCCGCGGTCTCGCGGACGAGTTTTCTATTTCGCCCTACGCTTTCTGTTGGGGTCGTCTACCGTCTCAAACGCGTCGATATGGAAAAGACTGTCAACTCTACTCATATTCGGGGGGTTATAGCGCTCTAGCTAGCGCGGGAAGCTAGTTGGACAACTCGTCCATGAAATCGCGGACGAGTCTTCTGGAGCGGTTTTCTTGACCAAGGATGACTTTTGAGCCGAGAAATTTGAACCTAAACCATTTCTCGAGATCCTCTTTCAGAATCCGTCAAGAACTCAGAAGGCGTTCCGGGCGTGGATGCTGCCTTTAAGCTTTCTTCAGAAATTCACCCCAAACCCTGGTGAGGTGAAGTTGAGTATTGTAGTGATATTTTCCAGGTTTTGATGCAGTAGCAGCGCTTCCTTTTACTTCTATTGGGAGGGAACCCAAAAGGAATTAAGCATAAGAGAATCTTCTACCGCTTTTGTGGCATAAAATCAGATTTCTTGGCTGTATAGGCCAATTTGGTCGAACACGCTGCACTGACACGTACATGGCAAGGGTGGGGAACGAGGGGCTGAAAAGTCGCCATGAAAATGTTGGGACTTTGACTTTTTTAGACCTATTTGGAGGAATATGTTCTTAACTTACGATTGGTTACCACCGTTTTTCAAAGTAATAATTGCATAGTTCAAAATTTTGCTGCCCAACCGTTTTGAACGTATGTCCTGTTTATTCAGTGATCGGGACGAAGACATTGTGTGATTACGATATTTTATGAAGCACTGTATAACAATGCCTGTCTGGCTTAGCCAGATCACTGAATAAAATTACTACAGTTATTAAACACACATTGTCGCCAAAAACATATGTACTTTGCGGTCGCCGGTGTATCCATTGTTGTGGGATCTTTATTCAATTCTGTTGTCTGGCTAAGGTAGATAGGTACTGGTTTGGCTATCCATTTTCCTACTTTTTTGGATTGTCCGTGCTAGCAGCAGAATCTTTAGCACTAAGAGATTTTATTTTTTTCTCGTATTGGACGTAGTCGCAAATATGCTTTCGCTGTGATTTTTTTATAAAGGCTTATTACCTCTGATTCGCACCTTCACAATACGTGTAATTTTCATGCGCAGAGCCGGCCTTCTTTCCATGTCTGCTGCATTGCTAGATTCGCACCAGTTGCTCATTGCTTATTTGGTCCTGACTTTCTTCTTCCGGTGCTTGGAGCAGTATGCAGAGTTATTCTTGAGGAGGAGGCGTGGGACAGGTGTACAGTTTACGCGTGCCCAATGCGGCGTGGACCGTGTTTACATGACTGATGCAGAATGGTAGCACCTGAAGGGCTACTGAAGAGCCAACTGCTCAGTGAGGCATGCGGATGAGGGCTAGGCTAGAATAGACTCTTCATTAGCTCTTAATTTAGTTTTTACTATAATTTGTAATTAAAATACGAGTGTAACTGCCAGTTATGGTATCTGGAACGAACAGGCTTACAGTCCACGCGTGCCCAACGCGGCTTGGACCGTGTTTACATGACTGATGCAGAATGGTAGCATCTGAAGGGCTACTGAAGAGCCAACCGCTCAGTGAAGCATGCGAATGAAGACTATGCTAGAATAGACTCTTCAGACTCTCTTAACTTAGTTTTCACTATAAGTTTGGTCCTTAAAATACAAGTATAACTGCCAGTTATGGTATCTGGAACTGGTATGTGGCAGACCATTAACCCGATGTTAATTCAGTAATACACTGGCTTATATCGCAAACCACGATAAACTACAGGTAATCGACGTCTAACCGATAGGTTGTGTCTTGGCAAACGCGAGGCACGAAGTGGGAATGTTATGCATCGCAGTATCTGACCCTATGGTTGTATTCCGAAACGGTTAGGCCTGACAGGCATGGCATGCGTACATGGTCCGGGCTGACGTCCTATAAAGCTGAGCTGAGCTGCATTCTTGCATAATGCCACGGCCCTTCTCCAAACTGCGGCCTGTTTAGCGTCTAATTCCAGTCTTAAAGGCAGCACCCACGCTAAAAACGTTTTTTCGTCTCTTGATTGTAATGGAGAGTTTATAGCCAAGATACATCAAAACTGAGGTGAAATCGCCCTAAAATCAAAACTGGCCGAGAAATTGCATCTGATCAGTTGATCAGTTATGAGGATTGGACGAGTTGTCTCGTCAACTGTAAGGGCATCACGCAGCTAATAGGTCAGAAGTGAAATTCCGGGAAAGATATCTGTAAAAACTGAAACGGACAACTCGTCCGAAACGAGAATCAAAGGGATATGAAAGAGGGAGTTTTCGCAGTTTTCATGATATCTAAAGCATCCGCTGCCGCCTTTAACGTAAAGCAGACGAACATTCCAAATAAAAACATGGACCTAGTTCCCATGTTCTCTCGTTGTAAAACCTGGGCATTTTTGACTTGAAATACAGTGAACAATTTGTGATGCCAACACAGGTTTGTTAATGAGACTTCTTTATTCGCCTTACGTTTCGGCTACACGCCGTCTTCAGAGGCCTAAAAGGAGTCAAAATTTTACTTATCTACGTTTGCTACCACCAAATGCCTCCTCAACGCTTGTATATCCGATTCGTCTGAGGTAGGAGTCACTAAGTAACCAGAACGGACATGCAACGTACCGATCGTCTCAATGAAAGAGCGGAGCAAAGTGCAACCGCTACCTCCTTGTCGCCTGCAGCTGTATGAACGAACTAAGCAACTCCAAGCGTTGCGCTGAATTATATACTCGCTCGGAGTTGCTTAGTTCGTTCATACAGCTGCAGGCGACAAAGAGGTAGCGGTTGCACTTTGCTCCGCTCTTTCATTGAGACGATCGGTACGTTGCATGTCCGTTCTGGTTACTTAGTGACTCCTACCTCAGACGAATCGGATATACAAGCGTTGAGGAGGCATTTGGTGGTAGCAAACGTAGATAAGTGAAATTTTGACTCCTTTTAGGCCTCTGAGGACGGCGTGTAGCCGAAACGTAAGGCGAACAAAGAAGTCTCATTAACAAACCTGTGTTGGCATCACAAATTGTTCACTGTAACATGGACCTACTTGTAGGTTCTCTGGTTATAGAGTTTCGGCATTTTGTTCTCGATAACATGTGCTTCTCCTGAGTTTTTTGAAAGCTCAAAAGCCATCAACAGCCGACAGAAGCTGCACGTCAACTTTGCGGTTTACCGCGCACGGCCTCTGAGCAAGACATAACGTCGAAATGTTAGGTAAATAAAGCCGTTCCTACAGCAACCTCCTAAGCAAAGCAGGAGCATGTTGCTTTGTCACACTACTGGCTTTTCACTGATGTGAAGATTTAGGCTCCCCGTATAGGGGAGGGGCGAATCTGCGAGAGGTTGGGGAGGTTCCACGGGAATACGCAGGCCGTTAGCTGTGAAGGCGCAAAGGGAGAAGGTTGACTCATAAGATGGGCTAGGATCTGTTCCAAATATCTCCTATGCCTTCAAGTAGAGGCGCTTTTGTAGGCCCAGTTTGGCGGCGTTGAGCGGCTAGAGATTGGAGCGCTAGAATGGCAAAAGTATTTGCCCTCTACGGGGAAGTTCAATAGACGAAATTAACACCATATATGGACTATCAGATGTGGATGCAACGTTTCTATTCTGCAGCGCATATATGCGTCAGATTACGTGGCTTTGAGCATTTTCGGAATTTAAAGTTCGAGTCGTCGGCGATTCTAGCGATTTCGAGCGATCGCGATACTGATAAATAATTAATGTGTTCTATGAAGAAGGAAGGTAGCGCTATCAAGGAGCTGTAAGACAGTATCAAGACTCAAATATGGTTCTTACATAACTGTACAGGAGTTCAGGACCGGTGTGCAGATGGTCGATATTAATGCGCAGGAGCTCGGGAGCGGTGTACAGGAGGTCGGTACCGGTATGCAAGAGACCTGTAGCAGTGTGGAAGGGGCCAGTAGCAATGTGGAAGTGGTCGATAGCAATACGCAAGAAGCGGGTAGCAACGCGTAGGAGGTCAGTAGAGTAGAGCAAGAGACCATTATGCCCGATCAGAAGCGGATCAATAAATCGATGGTTAGCGATTGCGGGGGGGGGGGTGCGGCAACACGTGTATTTGCCGATAGGCGTAGTGGATCAGTTACGAGCGTACCGAGCACTCCTCAGGCTAAGTCGGACACAGAGAGGCCTAGTTATAAATAATTGGGCTTGACTATGGCAATTAGTTCCATGTTCTCCCGTCATAAAACCTGGGCATAGTATCTTGATTCAAAATGTATGCTTCTGTGCCAAAGCCAGGTTGATAAAGGGACTTGTTTTATTAAGCCTTACGTTTCGGCAACAGGCCGTCTTCAGAGGCCTGAAAGTAAGTCAAATTACTTAAATTTGCGAATGCTATTGCCAAACACCTCTCTTCCTAGCATATTCAGTTCGTCCGAGGTTAGAGGGCACTGAGGTTCGCTCATCGTCAAACTCACCAAGTGTCCCACCGTATTAGCGGAATTTACCACTCGAGTCGACAAAGATGTCTGCGGTTGGTGAAAGAACGCTAAGCAGTAAGCGGTCAGAAATGAAGGACCCTACTTAAGTGATGCAGACAATCTTATAGCTCACAATATCTAGGTAAACATAGAAGCGAGGATCACGAGAACAACAATTTTGATGTTAAGTATACGATATTGGCATTTGAAAGCGGCGTGAGTATATCAGCTGGAAAAGCTTTAAAAGCTTCGTGGAGTCTTACCCGTAGTCCTACAATGAATAGCAGAAATGAGCATTTGTCAATAACAAACGATCTGATGCCGTTTCTACGATATTGTGGGCTACAAGATTGTCTGCATTACTTAAGCAGGGTCCCTCATTTCTGACCGCTTACTGCTTAGCGTTCTTTCACCAACTGCAGACATCTTTGGTGACTCGAGCGGTAAATTCCGCTACTACAGTGGGACACTTGGTGAGTTTGACGATGAGCGAACCTCAGTGCCCGCCAACCTCGGACGAATTGAACATGCTAGGAAGAGAGGTGTTTGGCAATAGCATTCGCAAATTTGAGTAATTTGACTTACTTTCAGGCATCTGAAGACGGCGTGTTGCCGAAACGTAAGGCTTAATGAAACAAGTCTCTTTATCAACCTGGCTTTGGCACAGAAGCATACATTTTGAACTATGGTAATTAGCTTTTTATGATACCCTTATGTAAACTGCTTTGGAAAGTACATGAAAAAATTCTCAAAAACTAAGCCTAATTTTGTCATCATCCTTTGTTGCTCATCTTTTTGCTTCCTTTTCTTTTAGCGCTCTTTGTTTGTTTTGTTCTCTTTATTATTTGGTTATTTCAGGTAACTCATTACAGTTTTCGTGGTTCAGAAATTGTTGCTTTTCGAATTTGTATGTCACCCTTATGCTTGCACATGCAATAAACAAACAATAAATAAACTAGAGTTTTTCAGCAGAAGACAACCTGAAAAACTGGCCGATATAGGCTGTTTTTCACTTCTAAGTTCACAAAAGTACGGGAGCTTCAATTCTCACGTGCGCACCTTGTGTACACAGAAGAGACTGAATGTGACAACAATAGGCAGATACAGTAATACCGGCAGGTTGTATAGTGTCGCGCTAGAAACCATGTTGGTGCTAATGGTATAGCCGCAATGGTAGAGCTTTTCTCAAACAAAATGTGCCACGTTTTATTCGAAGCCGTCACGCCCCGGATATAATTCATTGTTAGATGTCGTCGCTCAGCGTACTGTAAGCCACGTGCCGGCTACAGTGCATTCTCGGATCCTGGTAACTCAGTTTCTGGTATGTCTGGATTATCTTAGTATTCTAGGGTTCCAGATATTATGTAATGGTGAGTTAAATCAACCTGCCGTTTCACACTGAATGTTTCTTCACAGCGGAGCCCTTAGTAGAAAGCTTGAGTGTTCCTTCGCACCAGCCTATCCATACCAAAGAAGTCGATGCGTATGCAAATATGATTCTACTTCATTTAGTTGAATGAGTACAAAATACTAAATTTATGCATTTCAATGGCGGAAGTGCTGTTCCGAATCTCCTGACAAATATTTGGTCGTCACATCCTGTTAGCAGCCAAGAACGAATATGGAGCAATGGCATTTTGGGCACTGCTTTTCATCTTTTCAGACGCTTTTCAAAATCTACTAATCGGTAGTGGTTGAAAGACAGAAACAATAGGAAGCATTTCACGGTGTACAGTATTTTCGAGGATGAAAAGGCCCAAATCTTCGGAATTATTGATTTGTTAAAAGTTTTAAAATGAATACTAGAGGAATAGCTCTTCTTTCTAGTCTTGCCGCCACTGAACTCACACGCCGTAATTTCCATCTTATAAAACAAGCCAAAGCTTGTTTAAAATCAAAACAAATAAATAAATTTTATATAAAATCAAAGCGCAAAACCAGTGCTACACAATAAGCGTTTTCGTGGAGAAACACTTGGTAGCTTAAGAGGAAATGTTCCCAATTTGCCAAAAACAGGCTTTTTACTTCTCGCTTCACTTGATACGAATTTGAGAGGCGCATGTATCGCATGGCATTTTCGTAGAGAAACACTTGGTTGCTTAAGAGGCTGTTCGTGGCCAAAGCGTTATCCAATAAAACTTTCAAAAATGCTAAAATTTCGTGGAGAAAGCTTAGTTTGCCGTTTCCGACCTCCTGAAAACCTCCGTTTTGAGATTACAAAGTTTTCGAGGCAAAGAATGCTAGTGTCATCGTTGCAATTCGTTTATCATATCGTCTAAAAATTTTTCCAAGTCACCCAAATTTTTCCCAATTTTTGCGCCATACCCACACCACTCAACTATAAATTTCTTTAAAATTTTGGCACTCTTTCGAGGTCTATGATTGGGCGAACAGAGAATGGATGCGAGCTGAGCCACTATATGTATATTTTCTATATTGGGTTAGTTAGGATACTCTCATGTACAAATTTCGGCACTATTGAGTAGAGCCACGATTTAAATTTCAAAAAATTTTAACTGATCTCCAGTCTGGCATATACCGTAGTTTCGGTTGGTACTGTATACGTCAGACGGCTGGAGATCAGTTACATCTTTTCGTTGATTTTTCACGAAAATTACCTGAAAATATTTTTAAAAAATTGCGAACTCACCAGGCATTGAAGGCTTTCCCACAGACAGATAGACATCTCTTGGTAATCTTTTTTTTTACAAAAACGGCTCTTAAATGCATTGAAAAATTAATAACTGGTCTCACGGAGACCTAGTAGTCTAACATCCATTTTTTGTGAGAATTTCCGCTGTTGAAAGTGGGTATTCCAGGGAAAGACCCACCTCCTAAATTCCCTCATTAAGCTACATAGTTTAAGAACTATCACTATTGAGAAATGTCGGTAAAAAATGGGACACGTAAGGTTTTCGATTTTATTTTTTGCCGTTAGTGAAAAAACAGTAATCATTTGCAAGAAAACACATTTTTATTAAAGAATCTGAGATGGAATACTACAGCTGAAACTTTGGATTTCAGCTGTCTTCAGCTCTTGCGGACTCGAAATATTTCATAGTTTTTGATCCCTTCGTTTCTCCTCTCTGCGAAATTTATAGAGCAGCAGACCTACAGCAATTTTTCGAAATCGAACGCCACACAATAGCCAATTTGTCATTGTCCATGCTTGAAGAAAAAAACACCCATTGACAAGATCTCTCGCTGTTGCGTGGTGGACGCAGTATCAGGTGGAAATCGGCAGGTCTATCAAAGGATCTCTCGAGCGTCTGCGATTAGGAGCGGCTTCAAAAGAAGTTCATTCAGGCGTGCAGCGACCTATGGGTGTCTGTGTGAGAACATAGATCGCCTGGTGATAATGGTGTTTGATTGTTTCGGAGGTACAATCAGGCGTTCCTTCCTCATGCTGAATATTGAATACTGGACAGAATTATCCCTGACGATGATACACTCGACGAACTGCCGATGCTGAAACGACTGTGGAACGCGCACGACGACACACGTCTATCATTCCTCGCGCAGCGTAGCGCCTATCATCCATCACTTTATCCTATCGCTGATACTACTCGTATGGTCGGATGCCTTGGCATTCTCACATTCCTTTCTAGGAAGAAGGTGGAAGTGGTTTCAGCTTGGGGTGAAGAACTGAAAGGTCTGAGAACTCACGGGGAAAACTATAGTGCCAGCGGTTGATTTCTTAGAATTTTGAAGGATAAAAACACCGAGTAGATTCCGACCAGAAACTTTTAGTTTTCGGAGAAAATGTGACCTAAGGAGCCGTCAGGATCTCGGAAATCTGCTAAACTTGGTATGCTTATTTTCGCATCTACACTTAACGCTCAGCTATCCAGACTAGCAGACTTCACTGCAGAAACCCCCTCTGCGTAATCTCGTTGTTATTGACTGCCTAGCTTAGTAATCTCAAACTCTTTTCGTTGACGGAGGATACTGAAGGGAAGAGGGGGGGGGGGGGGGAGGGAGCAGGGTGAGATAGCCAGAAAGCACTCGAAGTGCTCAAGGAATGTGGCCAATAACAACAGAACCTAGTTTTACTATGTAGGTTACAAAATTTTCCAAAAGGAAATAGAAGAAAGAGCTTCCACAGATTCTTGGGACAGCGATATATAAGAGTGAATAGGTTGGAGTGATGGAAGGGAAAGGGTAGGGAAAGAGGGGTAGGGTGGTAAATGAACTAGCTTTTTTTCCTTTCGAAGGAATGAGCGACAGTTAAGTGGATCTTTGGAGTCATCTGGAGCTAGTTAGCTTTTCAATTTTTTGGCAACATTTCAGACAAAGTTCTTGAAGAAGGTATTAATTTACAGGACCAAATTTATTTTACGAAGCAGCTCAATTTTCGAGAAGCTTTTTTTTA
>KN549592.1:26434-36874 GCA_000797555.1 Oesophagostomum dentatum | reverse complement strand
TGTGTGTGTGTCCGTCTGTCCATCTCGAAGATAGGTATTGATCGATTGGTTAATGCTCCCAGCACTCGACAAGGGACCGAGTAAGCATAGACAATATGTATATTGATCGACAGCTCAAATAGAGCTGATTCAGAAAAACCACTCGATGTTGGTCCATCGATCGATAATCGATAGGTAAACCGATAATATGCTAAGTGAAGCAATATGTGCATGGATCGATATATAATCGAAAGCCGATTCGAACGTCAGTCGGCTGTTGATCCACCGATCCACAACCGGTCGGTAAATCGGTAGTTTACCCATCTCATAGCGCTGCAACAATATGGACATGGAATGGTAGATAATCGAAAGCCGATCCAGAAAATCGGACGGCTATCGGCCCATCGATCGATAACCGATCAAAAAATCGCTAACGTCCAAACGCACAGAGGTAGGGTGATATGTACCCTCTGTTTTGAAATCGAGGCCGATTCTGAGTCGCGCGAGCGCGGTCAGATTGACGGTGGAGCAGAGGGCAATCAGCTTGCCTTGCTTCCGTTTTGGCCAGAAGTTGAGTTTTTCTGTTTTCTTTCATTGTTATTTATGTTTAGGATTATACGTATTTCACTAAGGCTCACCTTCTCTATCAAATGGAAGGAGAATTAGTTGATCGGCCACTGCTCCACTGTCAGTTCGGTCGCGCGCGCGGCTCAGAATCGGCCTCGATTTCAAAACAGAGTGTATATAGACTGACAAATAGTCGAACACTGATTCTGAGAACCGATCGCCGAAAGCTAACTGCACACTGGATTAGGAGCCGCGAAGCGGCTCACGGGTTGATTTGTAGATATATTTAGTAACACTCAAAAACCAGCTGTAAGGCGGCTTTAATAAAGTGTCAACGAACCACGCTTGGTAGTAGTAAAGTGGACCAGTTCTATTAACTACAAGAAGGAATTTCACATGGTTTGATGAAGATTTCGAAAATTGAACACATCTTTGATATTTCACTGCTGTTTGGTTATCTGCAGCAGTAAAGCATGGGTCCTTTCCATAGTGCGCAGCCCTAAAACTTCCTAGGTGCTTTAAGATCGAAGCTCAATTTGTCCTCCTAAGCTTTGCTTCTTTTCTGTTGGGTCTTATCATAAAGATGATGTATGACAAAAGATAAGTGCTTATCTTATCGCCCGCCTCGCTTTTCAATGTCAATCTTCTGGAGTTCGGTCTTGCTTCATGGTTTTTTTGTGAACATGTCTGAAACGCATGCATAAGCTCTAATCTGTTTACTGCCTTAGCTGTGCCTATAGTAGTAAGGAAGTAACAACACTAACGCCAGACAAAAAACCGTTCCTGCGGAATCAAATGCTACTCGTACAGAGCACTAATTCTGAGAACAATAAACTTCTGCCCGTATGAGCTTCTAATAGGGCTGGCGTCCTCGCAACCAGCTTTATAGTGCAGAGGGGCAAACTTTTACTTAAAGATGATGTATGACAAAACTTTACTACTTAGCCGGAGTTATGATGCTACAAAGTTGTTCAGTTTCATATGCTTGATTTTTTAAAAGTAACAAAAGGAACATTTTCAGCCATCGTAATATGAGCGATTAACTGATTAGGTGTTAGAAACACCAAACTTTTTAAATTTTCGGAACTTTCGAAAAAAAGTGTGTACTTTGCTTCGTTTACTTCTCACCGACCTCTGGTAAAAAAAACTGGTTTAGTTTAAAATTCTCAAGCGGTAAAGATGCCAGAAGAAAAGGAGAAGTAAGGCACATAATAGAGGAAGATCCATTGAATCTTGATGCTGCGTCCTTTCCACAAGATCATTCATGTTTTTAATAGATAAGTTTTCAAATTAAAATTGGCTCGAGCGACCACTTAGCAGATTTGAGCGCTGTTTCGATGGTAGCTGGCGATCTCCAATGAGGCACCATTTTGTAGCATTAACTCACTACTTCTGCTGTCCACCAGGAAAATTTCCATCTGATCAGAAAACCAGCAGAATTTTGAGTTCTAATTTTTACTCTACATGGGAGCTCGCCGCAAAGCATAATCAAAGGTAATTTTTGGTCCTTTCTTGTCGCTCTATGTCACTGATAGTGCATGAATTATCTATATCTTCCTCCATGGAAAGATCGCACGTCGCTTTACCTGGAAAAGCAGCAGCGGCTGAACCTGTTAGAAAGACGGGGAGTTACTCATCTCCCAAAGCCAGGTTTTCAAGAAGAAAAATGCTGTAGAATAACTGCAAAATTGAGCTTATCTAGTAATTTACAATACTTTCGGCTTTACACAGAAGAAAGCTAGGTGCCATTTTAATTCGACTATTATAACTCAGGCGTACCTTGAAAAAACGCCGGATAGTTAATTTCTGTGCAGCACACGAATCATGCATTTCCTTCGAAAACATGATAAAATCAGAAGAGCTGGGATACCACTACTTCCCCTCCTTTCTTATAGGATAGGCTAGTCACTTTCAGAATATCAGCTTAATCGCCTGTTAGCTTGTTTCCTGATACTAAAAAATCAAGCAACTAAAGGGTCTGAAGAGGGCACCTATACTACTTCCATCTGTAGCATTTACAGACGACTAAAAGTGACTTCTGTCGCACTGCTATATATAGCGGAGACTTTGCACTAACATGGAAATATTTTTCACTCACTATCAGAGTTAATATGACTGGGCTAGGCTAAGGTCATTTCGTCAAATTAGAGCAAAGATGGATTTTTCTACTTCTCTGACTAATTTAATGCAGTGAACTGCATTTTCTAAAGCTGTTTCAGATGCGATCCCTTCTCGTGTTAGCAGTTGTTGTGGCGGCTGTCCTCGCTGCACCCGGCTCCGAGCTGGATGTACTTGAGTGCGAAATGTGCGAAATGGCAGTGAAGACAGTGGTGCCGATGCTCGACCAGGACACTAAGGACATTGAAAATGTGAGCGACTCAGTGCCAAGTGCCGCGGAGATTTCATAGAAATCAGTTAAGGAAGTGAACAAGGAGTGCAAGGACCTGCTGCATGACGTCCCATTCGGCACCAAGAAATGCCAGAAGTTTGTCGACGAAGACCTCAACAAAATCATCAAGGAACTTGAATCCGGCACGGCTCCAAAAGACGTCTGCAAAAACCTTGACATGTGTTAAATATGGCGATGGTTCTGGTCAAACTCAGTTCTTAGTAAGCGACTAAGAATAAACATTATGAATCGACTTTTTGTGGCCATCAAAGATCAAAAAGACTCTCTATGAAGAAGGATCCTATCACTAACCATTTCACATCCGTTTCAAAATCGCACTTTTTCAATGACTCCGGAAAATTTTACACTCACATTAATTTTCGGAATTATTGAAAATATCAAATCCTTCACATCGAATGAATGAGTTCTCAGACGAGGCCGGTGCCAAATTTCCACAAGATCTCAAGAACTCTGATTTTTTCATGTGGTCAAAGCCATAAACCCATCATACGATTTCAGTCAAGGAGCTTTGGCCCACGCATACCACAAATTCTGCGATTTTTTTTACCGTTACTGTGAGGCGCTAGTATCTCAAAATGTAAAAAAATGTAAAAGAAACCCTAGGGTTCAAAGCATCACTAGGATTAGCAAATCTTTGTCTACAAAAATTTTTTCGCTAACCCCCCGTGTAAGGAAAGAAAAAAAGAGCGAGGAAGTGTCCAAGGCTGTGGCGAAAAAGCTAGAAATTCACATTTATGATTTGGATTTTAGAGAAAAACTTAAAGTTCCCCACTGTTTCAGTGAGATGACTATGCTTCGCAAAAAAGTGCTTGTTTTTCATCTTACATCAGTGCTCCTCGAAAGCTAAAAATGATGACCTATTTAGGACGTGAGTAGGTCATTCGAGGCAGTCTGAGCGCGCTAAGCGAAATAACACTAGTGTCAATACTCAGTACTTACATTATCGCTTAGCGCGCCCAGCTTGCTAAATCTTCACTAGCGGAGACTGGAAGCTCAATAAAAGCTCGCTGCCGCTGATATGATGAAATCAGAATTCTTTACTTCACTGACGAGTATCACACGGATAACAGAGCAACTTCAACGACGTCTTTTCTTTTGCAAAATATGCAAAAGAGTGTTATGTAACATAGAGGAACACACTAGAAATAATGCGGAAAGTCCCTGCGAATGTTCACAAGATTTAGTGTATTCTGACAAAAATATAATTTCCATCGAGTTGCATTAAAGAAACTAGTCCATTAACAAGAAATTAATTTCTACGAATAATATATAGAAAAGCTCTCAAAGGTCCACGGAAAAGGACATTAAGACGATTGTAGCTGAAGTAAAAAAAGATGTGCTACAAACGAAATCCTGTCACAAAGGAACCGCAGTAACGAAACATAGCCCTTACGGCAAATGAGAACAGGCTGAAATAATTGAGAATGTATGCTGTACAACGCCAATGTATTCATCTATCCAATCGAATTCACTTTCAAGTGAATCTGGGACTGAAATATAAGAGAACTAGAAGGACGTGCTTAAACACAGGTTTATAGAATAAAAGAATGTGAAGCGATTATTGGTGTTGACAGCGTACTCCACCCTCTTCATGTTGATATTCATCGTGACGTGGACGACTCATAGCAATTTCGCTTAGTTCGAACACCTCATCGTCGTCACCAACCAAGCACTCACCTAAAACAACAATGTTTGGAGTAAAAAAGCCAGTCACTATATGTTCCGCTTACTCTTGCCCGGCAGCAATTCGTGAAGTTTTTGTCGAGATTCCGGTGACAGTTTTTCAGGAAATACGACGCGGAACTGCAGTATAAGATCTCCCTGGAAAAGTAAGTACTCATAAAGTCTCTAAATGCACTCAGCTTATACGCGAGCATTTCTACATTTAAAATCTTTCTGTAAGAACTGTCGAGAGATGTGCTCTATCTGTCCACTGCAGACGATATCCATTAGGTATTTATTATTTTATCTACCTCGAGCAAAACGGTGGTACTGGTTTTCCTTGAATAAATGAACATGAGAAAATTATATAAAAATAAAACAAACTACATATATGTCCCTTTTTCAGCTAATCTAGCATCAACGGTATCGTCTGCAGCTAAAAATTAATCCTCGACTTTCTGTTCTATGAAAGGAACAGCTTCGTGTGAATGGTGGTTTTAGAAAATCACAAATTAACCAAAAAATAATCTGCCTAAAGATAGAAAATATAGTAACGAGCGGATAATCTCCCACAAAACCCATACAGAATAAGTTGTATATGACCGAAGAACGCAAGTAACAACAACCACCAACCTTCTCCGTAGGATTTCTTCGATGTGGCATTCCTTCTCCGTAAATAACCCGCATATCGGAGTGTTTAATAACCTCACCTGAAATTGGTTTAAGTTGAAAACATAGATATACAAAATATACGAGTAAATCACATGCATACATTCAGTTAGAAACAAAAGCAAATTGGGAAAACTTCTTAACGAAAGAATGAAAGCAAGAATACTAACCTGGTAAAACATTGAAATATAACGTTCTATCATCTAAAGTTTTGATAATCCGCGAAAATCCGCATAATGACTCAACAAGCTGAAAACTACCACTGATTGAGGACACCATCACAACGTCACTGCAATGAAAATCCTCACCTGAATATCGATATTCATAACTAAGTTATCATCTTTTCTGAAGAAGGTGTGATGATCCTAAATCAAAATTAGTAAGCATGTTTGAAAATTTGAATATTTAACAATAATACATACCTTTTCATCAAGAATAATGATAATATCTCCAGGTGGAACATCAATGTCTTCATCTCCCCTTCCTTCAAACATAATTCTGTCGCCATCCTTCATACCCTTCTCTACATGAACTTCGAGAATCTCTTCCACTTTTCGCTAAAACGTTAAGTTTTCAGAATCTAAGCCGAAGATTTAAAAGACAGTCAATATTTGGACGAATATGAAACGTTATGACAAACCTTCTTCTGCCCATTACACCCTTTACATCGGTCCTTCGCTGGGATGACTTCACCAGTTCCTTTACAAGCTCCGCAAGGGGACTGAACTTGCTGAATCATTCCAGGACCTAGCTGCATCACCCTTAACAAGCGCACTTCAGTGTGGTGAACTCGAAAGAACTACTAGCATACACTTGCCTGATTATCATTCCTCGACCTTTGCAGTCACTGCATTTGACAACAGAACCTGCCACACCACCAAGGCCTTTACAATCCGTGCATATAACTGTTCTGGTAACCTGCAATAATTTTATTTTTTTAAAATTTATTGCTTAGGAGTACGATAACTTATCGTAAAAAAAGTAGCCACAACAAACACAGATCATGCACAAAAACAGCACCATTCTTCACATTTCTAGTACTGAACTGAATTTGCAATAGGATGAGAAAACAGTTTTCACAACTCCTAGATTAACCGTTGGTAGATAAATAAAAGGGAGATTCGTTAAAATTCCACTACAAATCGTTAAAGTTCCACCACAAGTTATTTATTAAATAAAATATTATTCCTGGTTTCGATTAGCGTCACACACCGTTTCAGATGACACCACTTATTAGAAGAAAAAATATTATAATATACCCAATTGTTAGTGCAACTATTTTGCGAAAAAGAAAGAATGAAATAACATACTTTGAGCTTCTTAGAGAAGCCATTATATAGCTGCTCCAAGGAAACTTTTAACTGATGAACAGTAGGTCGAACACCACGCTCTCTTTGACGCCTTCCTGGAAAATGTACAGAATCATGGAAGACGTAGAGATCGAAGGTGAAATCTGTCACACAGAAACATACCGCCTCCAAAGAACATGTCGAAGACGTCAAACGGATTGTGGAATTCTCCACCACCACCTCCTCCCTGAAGTGCTTCTTCTCCACCTTGATCATATATCTGCCGTTTCTTCTCATCGGAAAGCACTTCATATGCCTGAAATCTTCATTATATCTTCAATGTTACATTTCAGAGACGATATATTTCAACGCCACAGATTTCTCTGAAACATTACAATATATCGCGCCAATCTAGCAAGTAAGTAGTACATATTATAGACCTCACTTGAAGAAACCTTTCATAAAATTTTCGTGTTTTTTTTTGTGGCAGAACTATCAGTGAAGGCCTGCATTATTGTACTATCCTAACGGTGGAGAAAGAAACCTTATTATCGATGAGATCTCTTCCAGTAAAAGTTATTCAACACCTTTTTTTGGAAATGATGGAACTTCCATGCCCTGAAAAACATCTCGAACGTAACTTAAACAGTCCAATGAAATGCTGAATAAAGCAGCGTGCATACTCTAAATTTCCATTCGCCCCGTCTTTCTCCACCGCTATCTTCTTTCACTTCCAGTGATCTCTCCTTCCCGGAATGTTAGAGAAGTCTAACTGTGTAGGGAGTGTAGAGGTTATCTTTATTACAGTAATCCAGTAATGATCAAGTAAATTAGATATGCAGACCCTGTTTTTCACATGTGTTCTTAAGCATAGGACGTTGCTGTAGACTAGCTGTAGTGGATATCAACGGATTTCTTTTGAACAAATTTCAACTTATTCTGCTGCATGACGTTAAAAATTGGGCGAGTGCATGTGCTCTTAGCATCCGATTTCTCGAAAATTAATCTACAAGGAAGATCAATTACGACCTCGACGAACACAGTTTAGCTGTGAACCTTCACAACAGTTTCGTTCTAAACTGCACTCTATAGTCGCGACAAGTTATTAATGTAAAACCGGAGGGAAACGTATCGAAAAGAGTGGGGTCCGTAGAGGGAAGTTTTTTCTTAAATTAAATTGCATTAATTAAAGAAGCTAATTATGACATCAATACGATCGAGATGATGAAAATGTTATACTACAAAAAATTTATTACACAGTGTCCATGGCATGCTGAATGTTGAAAAGAAAACCACCCACCCATTGTACAGCTTGGAACCTGACGGACATTATTTGTACTTCTGTATTTTTTCTATGCATCCGCGTTTTGTTTCAAGCACGCTATATTTAAAAAAAACTTCATACAGACTGCCCTTGTACTTCATACAAACTACGTCACCTATGTCATCGCATAGTACTGTGATTTAAATACGTATCGGCTGGGACGAAGATCGCAACTATTTTCGTCGACGTCTGTGAATCTACAGTTTGTAGATTCGTGACAGAGTTCCGTAGATCGCTCATGCTGGGCACGAACAAATATCAAACAACAAACACAAGGAAAAAAACAGTAACAATAACTCAAATTTCTACTCTGAAAAATGCGATATTTGAGATTCGGCCGTTCTGTACATTCAAGTTTGTAAGAACAAATTTTGCACAAAAAAAAACATTCTTTAGGGGGTGGGGGGTTTATACACCGGATGTAAATGCATTAAGTTGATTATTACAAAAGATCTACAGCTAAACCTCAGAGACACACAAATGCCGAGGAATCACTCTATGTTTGCACAAAAAACCAAAATATCTTGGATTTTGTGAGCTTTGTCATTTACTAGACGGGTTTGCCAAGTGGTCACGGGCTAGTCAGCAAATCTGACCCAGTGACTCGGTAGTGAATTGCAGGTCAGCGCAGTCTTGAACTTACGCTGGCTGGCTGGTTTGCTAACCAGCGGCTAACCTGGTCAGCGTTGATGAATGACACCCCAAGGCGTTCTGCAAAAGATTAGTCTTTTAGGGGCTAGACCATTCAACAACTCTTACTCTTTTTATTACTGTTTACTGCTCATACCTTAAATATCTCTTACCATTTTTAAATTACAGTAGTATACTTTAGAAAACCTCGCTATTTTGAGGAGGGAGGGGAGGGAGTAGAGATCGAAATTCGAAAAACGATTGTTGATCCAGCTGCTGAAAGTCACATTCATTTAGCACTGCAGGTCTCCTTATTTGGTTTAAACCTAACTATAAGTTCACCTCGGTGTGTGTTCTCATATGTTTGAAGATTGTGCTTTACCTACGGTAACACCCGACTAACTTTAACAGATGTAGTCAAACAAGAGTTCTTAGCACCCAGCGCAAACTGAACCTTATCCTAGATAGAAAACTTTGCCATGCGGTGATTACAGCATTCAGTCGATTAATTAACTTCGCCAGAGTTCCAACGACAAGCAGAATTTTCTATTTTCTGCGCACCTGTTCTAGAATAATGCATGATTTAAAAAAAGGAACAGTGCTTGTCATTCGCCACATTATTGGTCGCAGATACAAGCAACATACAAGTGCACTGAAGCTGCTCATCAGTAACAGCAACTTCCATGCCCCTGTGCTTACAGATTTGGTTTCTGCAGTCAGCTGAACGCGAAGTATCTAACCAAGAATGACCTGTTATTAGAAATGAAGAATACAAAATCACTTCCCAGAATTTGTGAAGATGTATACAAAGCTCACCTGAGATATCAACTTGAACTGCTCGCCACCTTCCGGATTCTTGTCAGGATGATATTTCAGCGCCAACTTTCGATAAGCCTTCTTGAGCTCACTATCCGTGGCTGTCGGTGGGACGCCAAGAACATCGTAATACTTTGTTTCTTTTACCATTTGCCGGTTTGTAATAGACCCGCTATTCTAGCCGCAGCCAAGTGTTATACCCTTAAAAAGACCATGGACGCACATTCCAAATCAAAATGACAGCGAGGGGAATATGATGGAAGTTGAGTTATTACGGAGAGAAAGACGAGCAGTAACGAGCCTCAGCACAAATGTCACGCAGCAACAACCTCTCTTCAGATGAGTAACCGAGGAAAACGATGATGCTTGAAGCGAGTTTTCGCGAACGTTCGCTTTTTAAAGGACTCGTCGCACCACATATTAGCAATGGAGCACGTTATTTTCAGCGCGTTTTTGGAGGGCAATTTCGGTTAGCGCGGATCAGTCTAGGGGATTCTTGTCAAAATAGGAGTGGCGTATCCTTTACATTAGCGAAAGGTGGTGATTTGAGATAGAGTAGTGTTCCTGCAGCCAATGATCAGGTGTTGCCGTAGTTGAGGCAGATCGACTTCTCCGATTCCTTCTCTGGTGTATTGACTGACTGCGCCTATAGTTTGTGGATAAGGTTAAGCAGGTTGGGCAGGAGGTCGAAAGGGATGGGCGTAGAGTAGTAATTATGTGTAGTTATGCCTCGCGAGGGTAAGAAACGGCAAGTCACCATTTTTGGCGCCCACGGGCGTGTAAGGAAACAAACCAACGGAATTCAATGGTTTACTTTTAATTCTTGTTCCTCTGTTGTACAGTTTAAAAAAAACGTCTCTATGACTATCACATCTGACCTTGCGGCGCGAGGTGCGCAAAAGGAAAATTGCTCTGGGCTCATATATAAGCCGCGAGAGGAGGAGAGAAGAGCGATTGCCTGTGCATTGGCATGCCGCCTCCGTAACTGTATTTTTCTTATATAATCTTTTAACCTTCTCCTTCATTGCAGCTCTTATTGGACCAGGGCTTTCTGCGCTGCCTTCATTTTTATTCCTTATCAAAAATTTTTGAAT
>KN549591.1:119450-130674 GCA_000797555.1 Oesophagostomum dentatum | reverse complement strand
ATATATGTTCGGGCGACTGGTTACGGAATACGGCACCTTTTAGGTAGTCGAATTTTAAACAAATCTTTATGTTTAGTTCTTTTGAAAATTTAAAAGTTGAAAAAATATAAAATGAATTGAAAGTTTGAAAAAAAACGAAAGGGGGTTTTAAAGTACTCGAGATCCGAACAGGTGCTTGGAAAACAGGGTTTTTGAACTACTCAAAAATTCAATAGATTCTAAAATAAAACTCTCTAGCAGCTCTAAGTTTCTAGGCACATTTGAACGCCCTGCTCTTTTTCATTTAAGAATTGAAGCTTAACTTCTTGAAAGCTCGGTTATAAAATTTTATTCGAAAACGAGGGCCGATCAATATTTGAATGATCCGAATTCAAATATTCATTCGAGCTTCCGTTCAAGCTACTCATTCGTTCCAAAGTATAGTGTTAACGATAAAATGTTCCTAATCTTAGTGAATCTCTGTCTTTCTAGTGAGTAGTGATGAATATGGTAAGTTTTAACTCTTTCATTCATTGATAGTCAGGGAAAGGTCCGAGATAGACTTTGAAGCAAATTTCTCCAAATGCAGAGTTTTTTAAATCAGTGGAAATCTCGTGTTCTCTTATCATAAAACCTGGGCATTTTAGCTTGAATATATTGCTGGAAATATGCCTGAAGGAAAACTAAACTCTTCAAAGTCCCATTACGTGTAGTACTTTAAGATTTTAACAGCGCTGTTAAGGGACTGGAGACCAACACTTTTCAGTGTTTATCCCTTACTTATTCCTTTTGGGACATTAGGAGTAAAAACCTCTTATAACCAACCACGAACCACCACTTATTCGTACGTGCATGAAATGTATTTTAAGACGCCTTGGATGTTGACCAGTTTCGTATCTCACGAAAAAATTATCGACCGCTCCCATCTGTGCAGCTGCGATCTTTGCAAATGCTGATGCAACATCTATTAACTTTTTTGGAAGGTTCAAAGAACCGTTTCCGACAACGCAATACTAATTCCGCAAAATCCTTATGAAAATCAATGTTTTAAGTTAGCATTCGATCGCCAGTTAGGCAGTTCACGATAGCATATCTCTGCCTCTTAACTACTGCTTAACTTTCTGCTCTAATCTACATGATCTGTGCAATCTGTTCCCAGGTATATGAGATGCAGCCTCGTTTCCGAAACAATGGCTCTATTCATTTTTGCTATGTTTATGGTTACGCTTATGATTGCGGAGATGCTTCCTAATTTAACACTCAGTGATTATACTGTATCATCGGGAAAAACGCAGAAATATGTCGCGTTGCTGTCGAATCACGAAAAGCTTGGAAACCAGGTAACTTTTTGAACTTCTGGAGGTCGGCACTGTTTCAAATTACTTTAGAGAAGTGAGTGTTTGACCAAGAATTCGAAATTTTTTTAGTCGATAAACATTATAAAAGTGGAATTAAAATCTATTAAAGTGACAAGATTTAAAGGCAGCACCCACTCTCAAAACGCTTCCTGAGTTGTCGACGGATTCTGAAAGACGAGCTCAAAAAAGGGTAGAGGTTCAAATTTCTCTGCACAAAAGTCATTCCTGACCGAGAAGCTCGCTCCAGAAGACTCGTACACGATTTCGCGGACGAGTTTTCCACTACGTCGCGCACCTTCCACTGGAGTCGCCCACCACCTTAAAGGCAGCATCCACGCTCGAAACGCCTTCTAAGTTCTCGACGGATTCTGAAAGACGAGCTCAAAAAAGGGTAGAGGTTCAAATTTCTCTGCACAAAAGTCATTCCTGACCGAGAAGCTCGCTCCAGAAGACTCGTACACGATTTCGCGGACGAGTTTTCCACTACGTCGCGCACCTTCCACTGGAGTCGCCCACCACCTTAAGCTCATGAACATGGAAGGCTTGTGCAGATGCAGTCATATCCAAAGGTTATAGCGCTTTAACTAGTGTGCAAAACGCGATGACAAGACAACTCGTCCCCACATCCTTCGTAACTGATACCGAGTACCCGATGTTTCGGCAGTTTTCTTGGCAACGAGTGGCTTACCGGTCCTCTCACTTTAGCTCTTGGCTATTCAGCCATCGAGGATTCATAAACTACTTGAGTCTCGAATTCGTTTTTAGAGTGGGTGCTGCCTTTAACCACATATACACGACCCGAGTAGATTCTGGGTTATTTCCCACTTAGGTTGTGATTTGCGATAGGCAGGCTGTTATCCCATGCCGCTCAAGTAACACTTAACCTCCGCTGCACTGCGGCTGCCTGCTTTATTGTTTAACTGAACCACTAAATTAGTATTCAACTACCTCTGTCAAACTTACTTCAAATGTACAAACGAGTTAAATGACATACTGGTTGTAGATTTCATAACTGGCCGTTTATGTGCCCGACGTCACAATATTCTCATTCTCAATTCCATGCATATGAATTGACCTGCACACTTGCGTGCATCCTCATATGTAAATTATATATTAGGTCCTTATACATCTGTCTTATATCAGTAGAATGTACACCAAGAGTAAAATGTCTTCCAGTCTGAGTAAAACCCTTTACCGTTTCGCTCACAAAAAGTCTCCTCCTGCCGAAAACCGCACCCCCATAAAGACTCTACGCGACGCGTGGCAGCCGGCTACTGATCGGCAGTCAGCCACTAGCATCAGATCACCGCTGATATTCATCCAGAACGGGCTCTCAATGAGACGACGCTTGCATCAAACTTCGTTTGCGGTAATCATCTATACTCGACTAGACACCATTCGGTAGCAGTTTCCTATGTTCGGCATGAGGATTTGCGATGCAACTGCAGTTTTGGGTAGTAGAAAGACTTTTGCTGGGCCAAATGACAAAGACTGTATGTTATTCTACATGTCATGCTTTGGAACTGGTATATGACGTCTTCTTAGAAGTATTCTTGCAGTGCCTTGTACACCAGAAGTGGATACTTATAAGCGAAGTAAAATGGTTTGATAATTCAACGCTTACAGCTTTTCCAACTTGCAGCCGGTTATGGTATAGCGAGGACACTCGGCCGAAAACTGTATTACCCCGTGGGAGGCCAAGCCGAGGAGCTGCGGTGCTATTTGCAAACTATAACGGCAGCATTTCCCAAAACCAAAGCGATTTTTGAAATAATACCCGTAAGTATATTTTGTACATTTGTTCTTGACACGTAAGCCGTAGCCACGGAACGATTATAATATTAATCACAGGTTAGGTATCCAGCAGTTCTTTTCGCCTGGTAACGGCTGCTTCCTATCCTTAAGAAAGAAGGGGTGGTAGCGATACTTCAAGGTTATCATTTGACGAAGCAGGCTGTAGGACCCATGGGGAGAGCATTGGTATTTGATCAAGATGTGAATATATGTGTGCTGCGTCTGAGGACAACTGACTTCATTAAATGATGAGATGGCTTTCGGTAGGAGTAGAAGCGATCGTAGGGAGGTGTCCATTTGGCGCTGTGAGTACATGGGAGTAGAGCACATTGTACCACAAACGAGTCAGCTCAAAATCGACTATACGAATGTTAATGGAGCATTCAGAGATGACTAATCTCTGCTCGAGCTGTGAATGCACAGTTTGTTGCAGTTTTGCTAGGGTTACTACCTCTGCTTAACTCACGTTGAATAAGGCCGATTTTTGAAAAATTAGTATTTTTAGAAGCACAGTATCGAACAGACCGCAGTCGCGTTTGCCTATGATGAGAATGGTCAGCGAACATGCTGTCGATTTGATAATCCATTGAGGTAGTTATTTAGCGGTTGTGGCTTAGTTACATATATCTGATTGTATTCCTCGCGCGAAATGACTACCTTATCGTAATGCTCTATTTTTACAGGCTTATCGATCACCCTGCAAAGTATTTACTGCTGCAAATGAGGTTTGCTCAGAACTCCAGGTATTTTGAAGATTATCTTCCCGAATTTCGGCGGCTATTTTCTTTCTCCAATGAAAGCCGCAAACTTGGAGAGCGCAACTTGCGGCAGCTAGACGTGTAAGTCGAATTTAATTATACTTCTAATGATATTAAAACATTTTGTTGCAAATAGGTATCTTTTTAATAGAGGCACTTTACTCTGTAGCCGGCTGACTTTCAGAAGGGCCTATGTATATATAATGATAACGCATGCATAGTCATAATAATTTCTTTCGAGATTTGCGCCACAAGAGTGGTACAGTTTTTTTTGAAGTATGGTTAGCCACCGTTCTTCTTTTCCTATTGTTTGCAGACGTCAAAAATTTTGTGCGAGTTGTATTACTGCATGCGCTTGTTGAAGTTTGGCAAAATACAGCATTTATTGATGGTTTGGTTTTTAAAAATTGTGTGGGTGTCTTATGTCTGTGCTGAAGTGGAATATTTGCTAGAATATGCGGAAGTGGAATGCGAAGGCAGAGAAAAGGACGAAGAACGTGCAAAAAGACGCATAGCCTTTGCTCCCTTTTTGAGGCCGCAGTAGTGGGATATTTTGCTGTTCTTCCATCACAGTTATTAGGTCGTTGCAAAAGTCTTTGGACACTCAAAGGTGTTTCTTCCAAGCTTTACTACTATATAATTCTGAAAGTCAAATGGTTCTCGTAACCCCATCTATAAAAGTTACAAATGAAAACATTTTGAGTGTCACTTTTCGGGACCATTCGCTTGCCGATTTTTCTCCGCTCCAGGAAACAAGATAGCAAATCAAACACTTGATGCTTTGAGAGGAGATTGTAGAGCTTATGCAAAGAAGGGAAAGTTTTAGGAGTTCAGACTTCCACGATTTTTTAGCATGCCTCAAGAAAATGTATGATTCATGTGCTGCACAGAAAATAAACTTTTCGGTATTTCTTAAGGTTCTAGTGAGCCATAGCAATCAAATTAAATCAGATTAAACAGGCGTTTAGCTCTCTTCCGCATAAAGCCAAAGACACTGTAATAATACGGATGCTCTCCATTCTAGAATTATTCTGTAGCATAATTTATTTTTTGAGAACCTGGGATTGGGAGATGACTAATCCCCCGTCCTTCCGACGATTTAGTCCGATACTATTTCTCCGGGTAAGGTGAGGCACGATCTTTCCAGTGGAAAAGGAAAGGTAGTTCGCTGACAGCCAGTGATCAAGAATACCACAAAGAAATCAAAAATCACCCTTGCTTGTGCTCCACAACGAGCTTCTCCGTAGAGTCAGAAATTAAACTCAATTTTCTAAAGCTCTGCGATTTTGCGGAAAACTGCCGTGGTGGCCTAAAAGAGTAGCAAGGTGGAGCTATAAAGTGGTGCTTCATATGACCGACGAAATCGCCAGCAACTATAGAAATAATATTCAAACCCTACCCAGTGGTCGTAAAAGCCACTTTTAATTCCGAAGCTTATTCCTGGAAAAAGTGAGAAGTTTCGATTGAAAAGGAAAGTACATTCAGAAAGAGTCGATCTTCCTCTATCATAAGATTTACTTTTCCTTTTGCTCTGAATACTTTAGCTCGTATGAAATTTTTACAAGTGAAGGATGCATTATGTCATGTCAAGAGTTATCATTTTTATATGAGTTCAAAGCGATAAAGCAGCAAACAGTCACATTATCAGAAAAAAGACAAATGCTCTGAGTGTCCAAAGACTTTTGCAACGACCTAATAGTATTTTTTCCAGTGGAAACTCAACGGATTTCATATGTGTACATACACGAAGAAAAGATTTCGTGGGTTTTGGCGTAGAAACAAGTGCGTTTGCCACGCTGAAAGCTGTTAAGACTATCGCAGCAAAGAAGGTGACTAGCTTTCTTAAACAGAGCTTCTTCATAACGTCACTAATGTGTCCTGTTAAGGGCTTATCAGACTTTCTTATATTTGGTGATGATAGAACTTTTATGAGGAACTTAGCACTGCGTATTTTTGTATCTACACCAGCTCGTAGGAAGGTATAACTCCACTTTTTCTTATGTGCTAGGTACTCAAACGAAAATTCTCAGCATCTTATTCGAATCTCTCTGTTTTCGGAAATTGCTGACCTCTATATTTCTTCTCGTCTCTGCACAGCATTTTTCATAAGCGCTTCGTCCTCTACTTTTGGCTGGTGGTTAGCGTTCTTTGCTAAGGACCAGGACTCAGTATTTTATTATAAGAACAGTAAGCCAACAAATGACTACAAACTTATTGAGGACGAATTTCAGTTGTGGGTTTTAATTGGAAGTTTTGACCGGAGTAGGCATTAGAAGTGTTTGTGTGACACCCTTTGCAGGAGGACGTGGCATCGATATAATGGCCAGCTATAGACTCATATTCAGTTTGTGAAGCGTTGCCAGAACTCGGCGTTCTTGCATTGAAGGTCTACCTATTCACCGATCATTAGATAACCGATTTTCATGGCGAATGAAAACAGATCTTTGCTTAGAAGGACATAGAGTCACTTCCTATAGCAGTTACGTAGTAGTCAATGTTAACGTTACATTACTATAATAAAGAAATGTTTTTAATTTGAGATCGGAGTAGGTTAGCATGCGTATATTGCTGTCCTCGCCTTCCCAGTGTGTTTACTTGTACATCTCTAACTAACAGCAAAACATTACATAACAGTAAATTAAGTAATTTACATGTGCGAGTTCAGAATGATGGCTAGATGTGCGCTACTTTTTATTTTTTCTTGTCACTTTCAGAAAAGACATATTCCAGCGTAGCACTTTTTTCTTGTTTCTGAGAATGAGGCTACTTGACTGTTCACCAAAACAATTACGTTTGCTGTTGAATATCGGTGGTGGTCTATATACTGTGGAATCATTGTGCAGTAAACAAACAAATAGCCTCTTACTAGGTGGTGAATTAGCCTATGAGAGATGAAGGCAAGCAAGCATCTTACCGTTAGCTGTGTACTTCTTAAGGAGATCTTCTGGTGAGAGCAACGTTTTGTAGGTTGCAATAGTAAGTTCCAGTTGTCCTTCTTTCTCTGAACCTGGGCATTGCTAGAAATTGAAATAGTTGAAATTGCTGTTGAATTGAAAATTAGGTTGCAATAGTTAAAATTCTTCACACAGCACACCTTCTCTTTGCTTGCTATTCAGCTTGACAAGACAGCTTGCATTTGTACAGAGTAGTATGTGAAGTTACTCGAAAAGCGCCCACTTCGCTTTGAGACGGTAGTGCAACTTTAAAAGTGCGCGTAAAAAAGCGGCAGAAAAAGTCAGAGGCCTGGCCGCGGACGAGCTCAGAAAAACTTATTTTCCAAATGTGCACTATTCTTTTCCTGAAAAGGAGAATCATCCGCATTCATGTTCACCGATATGCATTGAGCACCAAATTGACGTGCATTAGCTGATGGATCCTTTTTAGCTAGATGGGGAACTGATTGTGTAACGTCTAGTAGTTTGCTGGAAATTTATGTTCCTTTACATGTATGCCTTAAATAACATCTACCCCTGTTTTTTCAAATTATTAAATAAAATTACTTGAAGTGATTCCCGTTTTCTTCGCGAAAACTACAATGTGACAGCAAAAGTGCGAACAAAGCGAGCACCTCAAAATGTTTGAGTTCTGGTGTTAACCGAAATCTCAGACTTGTATATTATAATGAGCATATGAGCCAGAGTGCGGGTTTTCTCAATATCCCGCCGGTCTTCGCACCGTTTCGATCCGTGTCCTATTGCTTGTTTTTTAAAATATAATATCTGCCATATCGCAGCCGAGCATCTAGAAACTGCGAGCACGACGGAAATCTTGGAATAACGTCGGTATAAGAGTTTTGGTAGTATTATGATAGAACCTAAGATTTTGTTATAATAGAATGTATATGCAAGAATTTGAGCAGGTAAAGCAAGAGTTTAAGAAAATTGAAGCTGCGCTGATGCCGGCAAAACGGTATCATAAGGAACGAAACCTAAGCAGAGCAGCTTTTGAATCAGAGTCTGCATGTGGACGAACCAACTAGAATCCATTGGGAAGTTAAGACGACGTCAGCGTGGTTGCAGATTTAGTACGATGATTTGGAAACATTCGTATGGATGCGCCGGCTTGAGTGAGTGCGTCAAAAGGCAGTTCTCGATGAAATATGAGTTCTTGCACATTGCCATGCTGCAGTTTATCGTGGTTCGAATATTTTGCCAGAAATTTACGTTTGAAAATCACCCCTACCTTCCGCAGAATTTCTGGTGGGGCGCAGTGAAAGTACTGCTATTACTTTTCGGGTTTCGTCGTCACATTAACCGGTACTTCAACTTTTAATCGATTTAAAACAGTTTTAGTGTTCCGCAGTTTCAGTGCTGGCTCTTTTAGTCAGCCAAAAATTGAATAGAAGATGAATACGTCCGAAATTTTATGCGACGTTCTTCGAAATGACACCACATCTTAGATGCTTTCTTTTTAGCGACGCCATGGAGCCAGGCTGCAAATTTCACGCAGTGTGTGTAGTAAATTCTTAGTTGCCTGGATTTACCAGGGCAAGATATAGACATATATGTTGGTGGCTCGTTCCACGAAAACTTCAAATATTATAGGATATATCGTACGTTATAGTGAAGAGCATTCTGATATCTAATTTGCGTTAACAGAACTCGGTTCTGAAGCGCAGTGCTGTTAAAGAAATTTGCGCAAATTAGGCATCCATACTCTTCGCCCATGCTTCTTCTATCCGTTAATACCACCCCAAACATTTAGTTCGTATCTGCGCCTCTTCATTGAAAGTGGGTTCTTCATCATTATGCTTTTTATAGATATTATACTACTCCATTTATCTTTTTATACATCCATGATATACCTATTCACCTCCTACTTTCGGCTACTGCGGTAGATTTTTCTAAAAATCGAGGTTTAAAATACAGTGTTTCTTTTTTTCGCGTGTCACCTTCGCGAAAACGAGGTGATACATAATTATCCCTCCCAGCGATTTTTATCATCCACTTCTCTGTCATTATTTGTGGCACTACTCCGAAGTGGCCTGGCGTTCCGGCACTTTCATGACATTTTTTTGAAATCTTCAAGATCAAAATCATGCGTCATACGCACATCAAAGTGAAATAAAAAGACAGCAAATTCTATTTGTTTATGTAGGAAAGGGTTTCAGAAGAAATTCTTGCGTAATCTACCATCTATTTATCTATCGATTTATGGAAGATTCATGCTGCGGCCATCGAACGGATTATGGAGGTCATGGTGTGACATGCGTCATTACTGGCTTTTTACCGTTCCCTAGATTGTGTGCATCATTATGAGATCTCATTCGCATTTATAGGTCGCACTTCATTTCCACTATGAATTTTTTTGGGACGTTTCTCGACTAAGCGACTGATTAATACCAGCGAAAGCCATAAGAAAAATGTAAACTTCTAGGAACAAAGATTCTGTACTTTTCTGAAGCAAAAGATGAGCTCCGTTGTAGAGAGTATTGCGACAGTACTGTTTGCTTCAATGTTCGCTCACTCTTTATTTACTGATCCGGCTGCCAATTCTTACCTTTTCGGGGACAGCTGCACGAGAAGTGATAAGTTCGTTGCCATTGGGCCAAATTACTCTCGTCTGGGAAATCAGGTAATGCTTTGAACCTAATGAATCAAAAAGGGTTGCTTGTTTCTAGACAACCGCAGTTTTATTTTAGCTATATCATTTGGCCTCGGGCTATTGCATTGCGAAGAAGATCAACCGCATCTTCTACTATCCGTTAAAGAAGGGGAAAAGAGGCCTGCTGCTCCAGCACTATCTGAATCTAATATTGAAAGCATTCCCCAAAACTGGTGATGTGTATAAAACGTTCTGGGTACGTAGTGCCCTTCATTTTTGGGAAAATCTGCATAATTTAAGGGTTCCTAGACCAATGTGTACCCCTAAGTGAAGGCAGAAATACCGAAAGTGAGGTCCATGGATGTGAATCGATTACTTGTTAGTCGGCACGTACATATTCATACTTCGTCGTGCAAGGTGCATGAAAATTTTGTATTTACAGAGCTTACGACATTTAATAGCAACTACGCTCTATTTTTATTTGAATTTCTAGTCCTTAGATGGATGGCATCATCGTATAGTTGTCATACTGTGACAAAAATCCAAGTTTTCTTTTAAAGCACACTTCTATGCTAACCATGGAACCCCTTAAACCCACTGTAACGTATCGAAAAGGGACTAACTCTGTTTTGTATTATAGGTAATCGTTCCGGTAGAAAAACGCTGGAGAATGAAGGCACTCTTTTTGTTTATCCGAAGTTATGATATTCGAAAGTTTGCTTAATTTTGCTCTTGTTTGCAAATGCTTTGTAAAGATATATTGGATAGGTAGAAAACTGTACGTGCAAGGTACTGCACTAAAAGCTGCTTTATATTGCGCAAAATACCAAATTTCTGGTGATTTTAAAGCAAAGTTAATCGAGTTTTCCTGTGCCGTAACTCAGATAAACAAAAATTAATACCTCCACATTCGAGCTTTTCTCTATCGGGCCGATTACCTATAAAATAGAGCTGGTCCCGTTCGATATTACTCAACCGAGTTCAAGCGGTTTCCTTGTAAGCTCCTGTTTGATCGGAGTGAAACGATATATTTGCTGTTTGTATCGTTCATTGGTGGCCTTGTCCCGCGTTCTCAGAACATTGTGGTATCTTAAAGGCAGTATTCGGCCACAAAAATGTTATCGAAGTGTTATGGTAGGGATGTTGAAATCACGCTCCTCTACATCCCTACCATAGTTTTAACCGCTATAATAAACTCCAACTTCTAAAAAAGGCGATTTTTTCAGTTAACGTACGAGTTCAGTTCAGTGAGAACTGTTGGAAATGAATCAACTCTAAGAAATAACTTGATTTATCACGTTTTTACACAACTTTCGGTGTACACACTCCTACGCTGCATTACGAAAACCGCCTTCTTCGAAGGTAGAGCTAATTATAGCGGTTCAAACTATGAGTTCCCATAACCCCTACCATAATAGCTCGATAACCTTTCTGGGGCCGATGCGCTTACGAAAAGAAATGCTTCAGGATCTCTCGCTTTTAGGTTCAAAAAGTTTAAGGAAGCATAGATATAAAAAAGGTGCGCTATTTTGAAGACATAGCAAAAGTAAAGCAGAATTCGCTCGATGATTTTCATCACATATTTGAAGACCATAAGATCAGAAAGCCTGTTCATCAAACTAGGGTAACAGTCACTGTGGGTCCATAAACTTATTATATGAGAGAAGTTTACATAATTAAATTTGCCTTTTTAGTCCAACGAAATTAATGAAACGGTTATAAGATTTCCAAGAAAGCGCACTTATGCTACGGCATGTTGTATTTATGAGGATCCTTCTAGGCAAGTCTTTT